>VYZX01016109.1:11364-25861 GCA_013401335.1 Brachypteracias leptosomus | reverse complement strand
CTGTTACGGATGCCCGCGCAGGGAGGGCGGGGAGCGGGGGGAGCCGAGCCCCGAGGGGGCCGAGCCCCGGCGGGCAGCGGCGCGGCCCCGCGGCCCGCCCCCGGGGGATGCGCACAGCGGAGCTCCCGCCGCCACCAGCTCCGGGGGTTTCCTGAACTGTGGGTGTCGGGGTGGTTTTGTTGCTGGTTGGTTTGGGGGTTGGTTTTTTTGGTGTGTGGGATGTGTGTGTGTTGGGTGTGTGGTTTCGTTTGGTTTTTTAATACATTTCAGGCAGTGGAGCTGACTTCCAGGGGCTTCTTCAATGTCCCCTTGAACTCAAATGCAGCTTTCCCAGTAGGCTCTAGCAAGGATTTCCATTGGTCTGCCACCCCTCTTGGGAAGAACCTCTGCCTTTTATTTTTGGTTTCAGTAGGAACTTAATTATTCCCTCAGCTCCCGTGCTGGAGAAGAGCTGCATCTTTGTTGCTCCTAACCCTTTCTTTGGATTGCAGACCTCCACTGTGATCCTTTTACATCTTTCCTTCTCCTGGCTGGAGAGTTGTAGGTTGCTTGTGTGTCCCGTTGTCCATAGACCCTTCTGTACCTCTTACCGTCTTTGATGTCCCCTTGAACATCATCCTGGACTAATAGTTCCTATTTGAGACAGTGAAATACACAGCATTTAAGATGTGGGCAAACCATGGATTCATACAGTGGCACAATGATGGTTTTCTCTTTAACAATATTTTATGAGGAATTTTTGAGCACAGAGCTGATGTTTCTACGAAACTGTCTGTCATAACCCTGAGATTTTACTTGTGCAATGGCCAGCTCAGAGCCAACCATTTTACATTATTGTTTCTCCATGTGCATCATTTCACATTTATCTATACTAAATTTCTTACATTGTCCAGTCAGCCTCATAATGTCCTTGTGTAGTTCTCATAGTCTTCTTATTATTGGCTTGAGTAAATTAATACCATTGATGAACTTTGCTATTTCAGTCCATTCCCAGGTAAGATACAAGTACATTGAAAAACACGTGTCCCAGCACTGACCCTTGCAGAACCCCACACCATCCAGCACCTCCTTCCATTGTGAGAACTGGTCATTTATTCCTGCATTTTGCATTTTATCTCCTAAGCAATTACTGAGCTATACCAGGGCTTTCCTTCTTGCTATCACTGCTTAGTCTCCTTAAAAGCCTTTGTCAAGAGCCTTTTAGAAACCCAGTGTGATATGGAAATTAGATCACTCTTATCCACAGTTTTGTTGACCCTTTCAGAGACCTCCAAGAGGTTTGTTTAAGGCAGGATTTACAGCAGCAATGTTGACTCTTCTCAGATAGATTGCATTAATCCAAGTGTCCTTTAGTTCTAACCCAATTAACATCTCTGTATTTGCACGGTACAGGCACAAGGATTGCAAACCTCTAGTTCTTCAGAGTCTGTATTGAAGTTTAGTGTCACATTTGCCACCCTTCACTCTTCAGGTGCCAATGTTTTAAATTGGAGGTTACATGATTATTCAGCTGCTGCATCCTCTGGTGAGGCATCAAAGACACACACTTGCTCACACACAGGCAGCTGTGTGGACCTGAATGCCCATCACAGTGAAAAGGGCTGATAATAAAAGTTAATGGTATAAGGAAATAGCTGCATACATATGTATCTGCAGAGCTGTAAGCCAGTGCTATTAATGTAAACAAAAAACTATCTTAATGTGTAAGTATATATAGCCATGACCCTCTTTGCAAATGTATGTCTGAAAGCACGCAGAGTATGATACAGACAAAACCCCACCAAGGTCTTTGACTCAGGGAACTGTTTGCCATTATCTCTATCTACAGCCATCTGTTTTCTCTCTTTCATACTTTGCTGTAAATTCTCTGGACCAAGGATGCCATTTTTAAATGCACATTTTTTACTTGCCACTAGCATGTGCCACAGGAGGGAGGAAGGAAGACCATCTCTGAGCAGAGGGGTATTTCCGCTGCACCACCTAGGAATGTTCCCAGGAATGTCTGCAATTCAGGTACCTGCCCAAAAACTGGACTCCTACCCTTTGTCCTTCTTGGATACAGTGCAGCTGTGCAGGCATGTGCTAGACCTGCAGTACAGCTCTGTTCAGCCTCCTCACAGGGAGTGGGCAGGGAGCAAAGGAAAGCTGCACCTCTGACACCTGGCTGAAACAACTGCACATGGACGTGCATCCCTGCTCAGGCCCACCAGCCCACAGGAGTATGAGTCTGTACTCCCACAGATGGGTATGCCATCCAAATGACAATGTGGGGCTGCAAAGCAGGGAGAGGAAGAGGAGCATGGGGGTTTGGATGTTTACAGGTCTGATCATGTTTGTTCAGTTTTTAGAAACTTTAGCTGCTAGAAACAGAATAAGCCAGTTAATCACAAGGAAGGGAGGGAGGAAAATAAATCAGTCTTTTTTAGCAGCAGAAAACTTCAGGACCATATAGAAAGGTCCCTTTCAGGCCTTAGAAACATGATTAAAATAAGCATAGTTGTCTCATGCTTTTTGAAAGCTTCAAAGTTTGGAGACTGACAATACTGCATTGTAGAGAAAAATCTGTGATATTCATAGCAACCAAAGATACACTGCCAAAGTGGGACCTTCAGAGCTCCTCCTCCTGGGTTCCCACTCCACTGCCCTTTTGTCCCAACAGTTACCTGCTGCTCCTCTCCTGCTTGCTGGCCTTATACAGGATTGGACTGAACCACATGACTGCAGCACAGATTTTGTTCCATTAGATAAAGTAATATCACAAATTACACTAAAGTGTTTGAATTTTTGTTGTTTGCTTTTTTCTTAGGGAAGGAATGCATTTATGTAGTAATAGGTAGCACACAACTAATATACTACAGAGGAAGTGATTTCCTTATGTTGTTTTAATGTGTTTTACCTATTGCTTCTAATTTGCGTTTTCAACAGTTACAGCAGAGAAGAAAATTGTATCTTATAGTTCTGTTTTAAAGATGTATTTTGTTAATGCTCTGTAATTTTTTAATAGCATTACAGAGGGCTTCAGGTAGGGGAAAGAAGGAATTAATCTTTGCCAGATTGTAGCCTTCCCTAATTTTTACTCTGAGTTAAAATACCTTTAAATAAATAATGAATTGCAAGATCAGCCAGCATTGTCCTAAAAAATCTGGAAGTAGAAAGAGTATAAAGACCAGCTGCATTAAACCAATATTTGTCAAGCAAAGTATTGTTGTTGTTGTTGTTGTTATTATTATTATTAACACTCAAATGACATCTCCTCACCTGTCATCCCCTTTCAGCCCTGCTTTATGTGCCCTGTGAACTGAAAAGGGATATGTCACCTCTGGTATTACCTCATTCCTCCTACAATGACTAACATACATCCCAAGTCTGTGCTGAACATGTAGGAAAAACCAACAAAACCAGATCCTGAAACTAGTGTAACATCCTTGGTAAAGCTCAAGGAAGTGTGACCAGGTTATCTGAACTTCTGCTGTAGGAGGCTGCAAAACTAAGGATGTTTTCCTATATACAAAGCCTGTGGACAAGAAGATTAGTGCCACTGAAGTCAGTAGGAACCACAGACACTCAACACCTCTGGCAACTGGGCCACGTGCTTATGTTAGACCTTGTTATTATACAAAAAGGCTCTTATTTCTACTCTTTTTTTCTCTGCCACATAAGCTGACCTAGTTTACAATCTGCCTCTCTACAGATGCGTCCTCTCCCATGGACAAAGCCATTGCCAACAAAAAGTGCCTGGAGTTAGGAAGGGGAAGAGGCACAGGGCATCTCAGAATGGGGAGATAAAGAGAAGGAAATGAAAGGCAGAGGTGTTTGGAAGAGAGGAGAAAGAAATAGAAGGAGAAGAGAGCTAAGCCATGTCCATATCTGCTGTTCCTGCTTTATCCGGACAGAGGAGTTACTCAGAGTCTTTGCTTTAAGACTTTGTCAGTATATTGGAACCTAGTTTCAATGGGGCAGATTTTTTTATTGTTATACAGCAAATCTTCAGATGGAGAATAACTGCCTCTTCCTATTAAGAAGAAATTCTTTCAAGCTGCTGTTTTATAGCCTGGCACAATGTTCTTGTTCTCTGTGAACTCCCAAAGATGCTGAGAGCAGTGCAGAATAAAGAAAGGAAGGAAAATACTGTGATAATGATGCTGGATATGCCAGGCACTTTTATAAAATTTATAAAATTAAGTGCAGGCCTGAAAGATGATGCCTGATCTGGTAACCTCCCCATGAATTTCACTAAATATGAAAAATGAGTCTTGCTTGGGATGCAGATTTTTAAGTGTCTTAGATTAGCTGTCAGAAATTTTGTGACTAGATTCATTTTCCTTTCCTTGTGGTTCTGGTTATTTCTCTGACTGCAGAATAACATACAGATGAGCCGGATAAGGGAATGCACCGGCTTGCATCAATGTGTGTTAGATGAAAATGGTACTTTTGTGTATTCTCTGTGCATTTATAAAGCTAATGAATGCAGAGATCCATCAGTCAGTTAGCAGAGAGCTGTGGGAAGTCTGGAGGTCACATTCATAAATGCTTTATATTCAGTACAGGGATGAAATGTTGAGTATTACAGAGGCAGGGAGCTGCCGGTAGGGAACTGACTGGAGATCCCTGTTCTATTCCTGGCGTTGCTGATGACCTGTGATGTGACTGAAGGCAAGCCACTTTCCCTTATTTGTCTATGTGAGTTGATGAATTTTAGGACAGTGACTGCTTGTTAGTGCGTGTTTGCAGAACATAACGGAACGTCAGCTCTGGTTACGGAGTTCAAATACTAATGTAGTATGAACCTAAAAATTATTTTCTTAAGTTATTCAGCTGACTAACAGGCTCATTTACACACATCTATTATGTGGTGGAATAGCTTGGCAAGATCTCTATCGGCAGCTAGCTACATGAGTAATCTCATTGACTTAAATGTGACTCCTTGAGTGAGTAATGTTTTAGTACTGGCTCCATAAACTGTTTTAGTCATCATCGGCTTACAAACTATGTGTGTAGCTCTGCCAGCACTTACCACACAGTGCAATGTATTTTACTGCAAGCAATTTTGTCACAGGAGTAATACCCAGTAGTAACTATTTGTGTAATCTACACCTACATGAAGAAGTTATTCTGTTCTGCAGTTGCAAACCAGCCAAGTTTCACTGTCATTGTGTTCTCTTCAGTTCACAGGAACTGTTAGTTCCCCTTCACAAGAAATCCAAAGAAGTATTTAGTACCTGTGATGTTGTAGGGAAGAGTTTTGGGGTTTTTTAATTGCAGCTTGTGGAGATACTGCTGCGTAACTGACTCATGGATCTCCCTCCTTCTTGTGGAAAATGCAGTCATTGCAAATCTGGAGCTGTAAGGTTTCACTTAAAGCTCTTTACAGTCTTACTCTAGCTAATGTTTCTGCTTTGATTACTCCTGCTTTATCTTAGTCTCTTTGTACCCTCTTTCACAATAGCCTCCGTTTCTTTCCCCTACTGTGGGCTTTGTGTTTCCTTTCAGTCTGTTCCCTTTCCTAAGCACAGGAAAAAAAATCCCATTCATTAGTGTCCCTCTTCTATTCTACAAATCCTTCTTTCAAGTCTCCCTCATCAATAACATCAACATAAGGCAGTCCCAAAAGATGGCTTGCCCATGTCCAGCTTGCCTGATTGAGCCTGAACATCCTCAGGGGCAGGGAGCATATCTCTATATTTTATCTGAATTACTGTGTGCATAGGAAGAGCCATATAAATATAGCACTACTTGTTACCACAATGCTACATATTCAACATTTGTATCAACTGCTGGGGCAAGATAATCACAGACTACAGTACTTCAACAATTATGTGCAGTTGCGTATTATTCCTCCAACTAAACAGGCATAGCAAAAAAGATTTAAAGACCAATCATTATTTTAGAAATAGGGAATCTCTGTACCTCTTCTGTACAATACTTGAATAGCATATTCTCACAAAGAGCATTTGTTTGTGAACTAAAGAGCTTGATCCAAAACCCAATGGAGGCTCTTCCAATGTATTCAATAAGCTTTGGATTAAGTCCTTCCTGAGGAACAGATGCAGGGTTTTATTCACTACCACTAGAACAATAAAAATGAGAAGACGAAGAATAAAGTTGTCTACAGAGATAAAGCAGCATTGTCCTGCAGCAGTTTAAGTACATTAGGCTCTATGGTTAAAAACAAAGTCCTGTAGAATTAGTAAAATTGTTTGTGTAGCCCATTCACAAAATATACACTTGCAGAAATGTTTAAATATCTACACATAAACACCCAAACACAGTGTATTTCACTGAATATTCAACTTCTCAGTATTTGCAAGGGCTCAGTTATAAATATAACTGAGTTGTGCAAATAAAGATAACACAGAAATAGTTTGTTGTCATTAATCATCAAAACTGCAATGGAAGAGAGAGCTACAAAAAATTTTATGCCATGGCTCTCAGATGGATCTGAAGTGTTTACTGAGACCTTGACTAGAAACAGGCTTTCCTTTAGTAAGTTTATCTCATTCAACATGATGATTGCTTACCTGGCCAGTAGATATTATCAAAACGTAAGCAATAACGAGTGTTGAGGAGCAGAGACATTTGCCCCTGCAGGAAAAACTGGGGCCAGAGTCACCCCAGGAAAAAGAGTCGCACAAGGGAGATAAGCCACTGTGAGACACACAAGAGACCAGACTGAAGTAAATGTGGCAGTGAATGAGAAGAACAATTATCAGAAACTAAGCTGGGTGGGGACCTGGGACACCTGGGACTTGCAGCAGAGACGAAATATGAAGGGAGTCTGAACAAAGGCTTTTGAGAGGTCTGGGTAGATCTTGTAAAGATCTAGTGGGAGGGAAAGGGTGAAAGGAGCATATAAAACAGGCTGTTTTTTTGAAACGTCTGCATAGATTTGTGTAGAAACTAGAAACTGGGAAAAAGGCTGCAGTCATAGCAAAAAAGACCCTTGTGATGAAAGTGTGGAGAGACAGGTAGATTTTGAAAAAGCTGATGAGCTGGCGTGGTCTAGTACAAGAAAGTGTGACGAGCAGAAAAGGACATGACACAAAACTTGTTATACCAGGAGAGAAAGGATATAAAAAGCTGACAAATAATATTGCACAAAACTATTTCTGTAACTATTAAGAATAATACAATTTGAATGTTATGTGTTCATATTTAAATGTTTCTAACTTTTTCAGCTCACAAGTAGCAACCTCAGAAACAAATCAATATTCTTATATTTCTTACATTTAATTACCAGGCAGAGCCAACACAGTGCTTACTCCAGTTCCAAACATTAACTAAATGCAGAATGGCACATTCATGCCATCTTTTTTGGAAGGTTGTCACAGGGATGTGCTGACAATTACGGAGAAGAGAAATTCTTCTGTCTTTGCTTCTACTCCTATATGGGGAACCCTATCAGCCTCCAGGGACTGAAATCCCTACTGCATAGAAGCACAGCAAGATCCTCTTGCCACACTCCTAATGTTTCCACCTTTATGTTGCTACAACCTTAATCAGTGAGTCCCTCAAATTCTTTATACCTTTCAATCTTTTAAAATATTTTAAAATGAGTTTTACACATTGAAATTCAAATCTTCACCAACTGAGCTGCCTTCTTCAGGCGTTTTACCAAGCTCCCTCTATACTGAAGGCTGGATATTTGCTCTTTGCAGTGCTATTACTATGGTGTTAAATGCCTCCAATTGTGATATGTCATTTGCTGCAGGGTGGATGACAATACTAGAAATGATTGAGAAAACCAAGCCTACCTGCAAGTCCTCAGAAAGTCAGAGGCAAATGGATAATATTCAAAGAATAAATTATTTGTCTTGTGAAAAAGAATGTTTTTTTCCCATCGGTCAACAATATACAGTTTCCTAAAGATGTACACTTTTCTTGCACTAGAAAAGGAACAGGCCCAATGACTAAACCTAAAGTACTGGCTGTCCCTGCTGTAAGACAAGGTCTTTGCTTCACTGCATTTACCAATCATCAGAAGTGAAATAATGCAAAATGAAAATGTCATGAGATGATAACACAAGATGATTATAGGCCTACTAATTAAAAATACACAGTATTCTGTGTGGATATCCAGCTCAGCACTACAAAACTGATGTGCATTTTAATGTCTAACTCACATACTGTCGGAGCTGGCAATTTTATTTGCCTTTGGATATGAAGACAGGTGGGCATGTTTTACACAAGCACCACAGCTTGAGTCTTGTTACTCTGCTTTGACAGTTCCCATGCAAAGCCACGGAAATAAAATTACAATGCCAGGTGTCAAGCACAATGGGTCTGATCACTTTGAACAACTGACGGTCCTCTGTATTTGCTGAACAATGTTGCCTGGCTCGGCCATGATAGGAAGACATACTTGAGAGCAATTAGCAGAGACCAAAGCTGGAAATGAACTCGTAGCTGTGTGCTGCGACATGCAGTTCAATAACTCAGGTGGACCCTCTTCTCCCTTACCCATCCCAGCTCTGCTGACTTCAGCATGAGGTGAACTGTGGCTGGGACCAGGAAGGAAGAGCACAACCTGGGAAAAGCAGTGATAAGAGCTGGCGCGAGCCAAGTGGGGAAAGTGTCAGCTGCAGAGAACAAACTACTTTAACCCTTGAAGCTGGTTTGTACCTTGCCTTGGATTTTTACTGCATAAATGTCTCTGAATTTCTGTCTGTCTTAGCAGCAAGATACATCCTAAACTGCCTGAAGGTCAGGGAGTGGGGAATATGAGGCCATGCAGGCTTACACTTTGAAGGATGACCAGGGATTTTTGCTGTTTGGCCTCACATTCTTCAGATGCATACACTGTGCAGAAAGCATCTTCCTTTTAAAATGCTCCAGAGTGCTGAAAATATCAAAGCCTCTGCCATTTTCAGTTATCTGTGAAGTTTTCAGCCACAGTGCATTTAGAGCAGCATAGTGAGGATGAGGGGAAGGGGCTGCATCCTGGATCTCTTTGGATCTTTTTTTGTTTTTAAGCAGCCGTCCTGTGAAACTAATTAATCTTTCCAGAGTTTCCTGGACTCACTTAGGTTCTTTAGCGATACAAGCTTCATAAAACCAATGAAAGAACAAATTGGAGTTCTAGATCTCTGATTAAATATTCCAGAAAAATAGCAGCATCCTCTTCACTACAAGACAAATTATTTCAGCCTACTGCTGATTCTTTTATGTTGAAATTAGGAGTTGTTCACCAAGATAATCTCCTAACCTCCTGTACAGCAGTGTTGCAGAGAAGCCAAGTGGTGTACATGTATGTCTTCCTTCTTGCCAGTCAGCAGTAATGATGGTGGAAAAATAAAGAAAACCAGCTGCAGTTTATGCTACTCTCACACACATACACATTCCCCTTTTTGATCAAAAGCTGCAAGAAAGGCTCAGGAACAGGGTACATGGTATTCTGAACCTACAGTCCAAAAAGAGCTGGAGGCATAACAGGATGTATTTTAAATGCAACAGTGAAGAAGCAGAATTTTGTATTTAGAAAAGAAAAAAGAAAAATAAAAACCTGCAAGATCATTCATAAACTTTGGCTTGTTCAACAAGAGGTCCAGCTTGGCTAGTTCTGAGCACATTACATGGAGTGGCTTTTTGGGAGGACCATATTTTTACTTTCTTGTCAGGGAAAGTATTACTTTGCTTCATTAGTAGGATAAAGTGTAACATTTGTTTACTGATCCATATCATATCCACACTAGTCATGAATGCCATTACCTATTAGATATAAGAGTTTTCTATGCTTTATTTAAACCTAGGCAATGACCATTGACTGGAATAATACAGTCAAGAGCACAGTCTGGACCTAGGTGTAGCTTGTTGTTTCTCATTAATACTTTTCTTACAGCTAAAGGAAACTTTATGATGGCCCAGGTCTCTGCTTGGAGTAAGTAGGCTGTTGAAAACAACAGAGATATGCAGAGTTCTATTTCCTGATTTCTATTAATTCAGGACTGCTTTCTCTTGGTATCATAAAAAATAGATTGTAGATTTTTTTCAGAGTTAATCTAAAGTTGGTGGTTTTCTTCTATGAAAATAACATTGCCCATTTGACTGTTTAGCAATAGAAAGGACAACTGGTTTGGGTTTGTCTCAGCAAATGCAGACTCAGTAGTTTATACTCAGCTGGTCCATATAGTCTTTGCCTCAAAAAACAGGCTTCTCCCTTCCACAAACAGTTAGCAAGTTATTAAAGACAATTTCAGCTCTTCATCATTTGGTATGACTAAATTAATTTTCTTCTGTGCTGTTAAGAATATTCTCATGGACCTTATTGACTTTCCTGTGCTAGCCTTTTGCTGATTCTGCTCATGCTGTGTCAGTGGCAGTACTGAGTCAGCCTCTCTCTTAGGAGAGTTCAGCCATTAATCCTCCTCCTCCTCTAGCTGGGGGTCGTTATTAAAACAACAGAGACCTCATTTTTAAAACCAGGAACAAAACAATGCTAAGTCAGATTTTGTTCTACATGGTGTTACACTTCCAAGCGTTGGAATTATTATATTATTAAAACAAATTACATTCCACAGTCATTGAAACTTTCTTCTCTCCTCTTCCTTGAGCATGTCAAGCCACAGAAAGTTAAGGGACTGATTAAACTCCAGATCAGAGCTCTCCCAACAGTCCTGCAGGTCCTGGTTGTGAATATACAAGCTGCCACAAAGTGATACTGCACTGAACAGGGTTCTGGTAGCAACCAGTGCAAAATGTCTGGGAATGCCTGTTAAAGTCCATACCACAGCTGCAATCAGTATAATTTAAATATCTGATTTAATCATAACATGAAAGTTTCATTTTGACAGCTTTGCATTTTCAATTTGAACCTTACTTTTATTGTTTGTGTTTTTAATTATTTACCTAAATAAAGGTGAATACTTACTGACCGATATCCCTGAGGACATGTCGATTTGCGGCTTTATATAGGTTTAGCCTTAAATTTGGTTGTTGTTTTTGATAACCAAAAGTATGAAATTCTGTGCTATATTGTCCATTCAAAATTCTTAACCACATTTAGTGAGATTCGTATTTGTTGGTTTTTAGCAGAGCTGTTTTGTTTTGTTGTTTGATTCTTTTTTAAGCATCACATTGGTCCATCCCCTTTTGGATTTTATTAGCACTTAGATAAAAACTGTGGGAAACCTGAATTTGGATAAAATTATTAATTCTTTTTTTAATGGTAAATGAAATGAGTAAATATGCTAAGAAAAAATCTAAGAAAAGGTTTTCAAAAGATATTTTTTCAGGTGCTGATGTTAGCTGATTATTCATCATGGCCTTTAAGATCTTAATGCTAGCTGATCTAAACTTCTCATACTAGTTTTGACTTATAGACCAGAGTAGGATATGGAGTTGCTGCATTTTTATCTTTAAATACTTCTCTAAACAAAAGAGTTAGCTATTAGGCTATATTTAGGTGTCTGTAATTTAAGAAAAAATTTCTCTGCTTTTATAACAGAAGTCTGAGATCTGCTTCATCTGTTTCATCTGAACCATTTTATCGCCTTGATTACTATTTTAATTTAAAGAAATGTAAAAGATTAAAGTAAACTTAGGCATTAATATAGGCTATGTATATCGAAGTTTGAACCTCTATTTAAAAATCTAAGTTATTATAAAAAATAGTTGGAGAGGCCTTTAGTTTTTAACATGGTTGGTTTTGTCTTTAGATATATATGCTTCACTCTCAGCAGTATCAGCAGCCCTGAAGGTGAATGTCTTGGCCCTGCAGGATTTCACTTGCTCATTCACTCCCTTTCTGCTTCCAATATCTTACTGACAAATTAATTTGCTGCTATTAAAAACACATGGCTGCATGCGACCACACTGAGAACAACAAAGAAAAAGGAGTATCCCCATCATGCCTTTTCCAGCGAAAGGACATGTTTCCACGTACCACCGTGGAAAAGCAGTGAGGACAATGCTTGTCAGATGCTTGCTCTCATGCTGACAAGCTGCTCACACAGGGGTTTCCAGCAGACGAAAGGAGATGGGGTAGTAGTAACTGCAGAGGTGCCTGAGAAGAAGAGAAAGTGCAAGGGAAGGTGTGCAAGGAATTAACTGATGGTGAGGAAGGACTGAGCATTGGTTTGACACCATGTTGCCATGAGCTGCCAGCATTATTTAACAAGACCTGCCAAGAGATGTACTTTTATTGAAGGTCCTCCTAATCCCAACCGTTGCACTGGACTTTCAGCTATTTAGGGGGAGGCCCTGCAGTAGTCAAGCAAATGCAGTTGACACCAACAGGCTCTGCTGTGCAAACTACTCGCATCATGACAACCTCCTCGCAGCTGAAGATGTGACCCATTCCACCAAACACAGGATGCCATCAAACATCATGCTTGAGGCAGCACAGTTCACTATGCTTCCCACAAGGACACGGTGGGATGAGACTTACCCCTGCACTCTCCTCAGCTTTGGGACTTTCATAGAAGCATGGTCCCGGCGGGTCCCTTGGCAGCATATCCAATCCTCCTGTGCCTACAAAACCAAAGACATTTTATTGCCTATGGGAGAACGTGCAAGGCTGAGAGGTTACTTTGCTTTGCTTGGATCCATTTCTATCAGCCACACTTTGTCACCATCCTGGTATCTCATCAGTGTTGTTAAAAAAAGTGGAAAGGGTACAAAAACAATGACTGAAAAACATCTTTGCCAGCTGGAGACAGCTCTGTGTGCTGTGGAGAGACAGGCACTGCTGGGAGAAAACTCAGCGGGTGCTTATCAGGTTGACACAGCATGCCATGGCTCAGGAAGGACATATTCAATTTCAGCCCCTGCTGTGGTTATCCCTGTCCCTAGGGTGATGCCCTATGCCAGGGCTGGGGCTGCCCTGGTCCCTGATGGGGCTGCCAGGTCCAGCCTTGCTATCCCCAGGGAGTCCCCAGGGCACTGGTTGCTCTGTGGTCACCTCTATTGCTGTGCAGATGCTGTTCCCATGCTCATATTATCCCTGGAATGAGCTCATCCCATCTTGAAGAGAAGCCAGAAGGCTTTTCAGGACTTCTGTGCACCCCAAGGGAGGAGTGACTAAGAGCATCTAAGACCCTAACTAAAAGCATCTCATTAGTGCACACTTCGTCAGCCAGGCAGTAGTCACCACTGCTTATCAGGTGAGGTCAGGTTACAGGCGCAGCTTGCAAGGCATGATGCAGGCAGCCTGTCAGTCCTGTCTGGAAGAAGAACCTCTACACTCTTATTTCTACATTAGGCTTAAACCTTGAAGGAGGAAAGAACATATCCTCTGATTTCACCTCCAGGGACAATCTTGCTTAAGCATAGCAATCCACAGACAGCTGCTTGATTGCTTTTGGAATTTCCACAACAATGGCAATAATTACAATAAATAATGATGATTAAAATCAGATTAAATCTGTGAATATTTTCTAAATTGTGAAATTAAATTATAGAGTTACACTGTAGAGTGTGTCCTTTATAGAGGGTAAGAATTGTATAAAAATTTATATATCACCTCTAGTGGCACTGTTGAATGTATACGTTCACACTGAGAATACGTTGAATAATGTTCCTTCTGCTACCACAGCACTGTCCACACCTGCTAAATTTGAAATATGTCTCATGTAATAATACAGCTCGAACTGGCTCCACAGTCCTTGGTCAATACCAGAACAGTTATTCATGCTCTCTACTGCTACGTCACTTGATAATCTTGAATGTGTCTCTTCAAACCATTACCATTTGTGTATATTCCACAGTTGTGTTAGGATTACTTATGCAAAAGGATCTGTGCATCAGAGATGCCCTTTGCTTATTTGTTGCTTCAGCAGAGAGTGGCACATGCTAACAGCGCTACCTGTGGATACATGCAGGCACTTACTACACACCTTTATCTTTCTTCCTAACAATATTGGCTGGTGGGGTTTCCTGCTTTTTCGTGGCCTTGTACAGACATCTTTTGCTCTAGGGGAAGAATATTAAAACAGGTCTGTGCAACTTATGTGCAAAAATCCTGTAGGTGCATTTAACTTTTCCCAGCACAGGTTCTTTGGAGCTGACCACTCCTCTTCCCACATGCTGACCTATGGTGTCCATGTAGTCCACAGAGCCAGTAGATAGTTCCCACCAAGGTTTAAAGACTGCATTAAAACCTCTCAAGTGTGCAATAATGAAATTGGGATCCTTTTTTCTTGTGCTCTCAGCACTCTGGAGAAGTCCACAAAGCCAGAAGTCTAATCCCTCCTTTGCATTCATCTCTGCTGGGGTTCCCCTAGAGCATTGCTGCTTTGGAAGTGGTGCTGCAAAAAAGGCAGCTAGTTTATTCTGTCCTGATNGTGCTAGAGTTATTACTTACTTTTATAAGATTTTAAACTGTAACTTTTTTAAGAGGCAGTCTGCCCTGTAGGGAGATTCCAGCTCTGAAAAGACAGATCAGGAAATTTCAAAAAGATTAAGAGTAAACCCCCAGATATCATGCTGCACATTTAAAATTTTCCTGTTGAAATCTAGCAAGCTAAGTTTCTTGTGAAATTTACAGAAATTAGAAATGTATTGG
>VYZX01016108.1:7694-93108 GCA_013401335.1 Brachypteracias leptosomus | reverse complement strand
GCCCAGGGAGGAGCACGAGATGACTTCTCCAAACACTAACATACCTTAATAATGCCTTCTTACTGGAACTGAAAAAGAGATTTTAGCTTTGTGTTGTCAAAGGCTGTAAGAAGGAGTTTGATTAACTGGGCAAAATAAATGCCTGTGACAATCACCTGATGCACTTACACTGTTTTGCTGTAGAAATGGCTTTTCGGGAGGAGGGGGAGGAAGGGGGTGTCTTCTAATGAAAGATGCTTGAGATGAGATGAGATGAGATGAGATGTTGATTTCAAGCAACAGAGTTCCTGACATAACTGAAGATTAGGCACTTTCACGGATCCAAGTTTAGGTGCATAAAAAGAGAGGGCAAAAGCCTCTTCCCTCATCTTTGGCATTAATTACTTATGAATGTGCTAATAGCCAAAGCAATGTATCTTTCACATCACACCTTTCATTTTAGGTTATACATACACATTTACATAAGTTCCACATTTTTAACCTTGCATCCACAACATAATTTATACAAATTTATGCACAAATTAAATTCATCAGAGATCTAAAGTAGTTAGGAAAATCGAGGTTTTCTGTTTTATTCTTTGAAGGTAAAACTATCACTTCCTTTCCCTTTTTTATTGCATTCCTTCCTCCTGTCCTATCAAACAATATTCAAGGGATGGCAGTGCTGGATAGACCTGACTTAGCTTATGCAAATGTTGCATATCATGAACATGCAAAAAATTACATACTTCAAAGGAATCATGGCTGAGTGATCTTGCACTAGCAAATATTACGAGCAGTGCTCTATTGGTAACAGACGTGATTGCTCTGCAAAATCACTGTTCCAGCAAAACTCCTTCTGTACTTCGGCTGGCCTTACTTCATACAATGATACTGGTGAGAATTCTTCTAACCAAAATACAATTTTCCCAGGTACAACCATTAGCTCTTGAGTTTTCACTGGTACAGGTTTGTTGATGCAAGTATATTAACAAAATATTACTGATGTAGGTCTGTTATAGCATAGACCTGACAATGCTATCGGACTTTGATCCTCAGCTGACAACATGTTGCATCCATTAAAATTCACATCAAACTTACTGGCAGATTGTTTGAAAGCTGCCCTTGGTGTGCTGCTGAGTCCCTCCTGTTGCTCTTCATTCCCACTCTTACGGAGGTGTTACCTGAGCTGCAACTGGAAGGCGGGGTTGCAGCATAAGGAATAGGCCCACAGTAGCTTTGTGTTAGCTGCCCTGGGTAGCAGCAGAACAACTGCACAAACTGTACCCTCAACACTGAACTGGAGGGCTAACCAACACTCTAGCTTCTACTGCAGAGGCCCTGTTACATTGTTACCCAGGTTAGATGGCTAGCATAGACATGCTTTTCCCTTCTGCATAGGAGCCACAAACTTAGACTGCATTTTGTTCTATATTTGTGCAGTGCCTGGCACAACGTGAGTCTTCACCCAGGGCCAGGCTGCTGCTGGAACTCAAATAATGACAGCTTTTTCTTTTTACTGGGCAATAGACAGCATTAGCTATCCATACGAAGGCAGTGCAGTTTAGAGATGATCACTTATTTTTCCCTTCCCTACCCAGCACTGCCCTCTCCCTCTTTTCATTACCCTCTCCTCCTCTTCCCTTATTTTTCTCCCCTTTTGCAGCCTCCTGAAACACTAAAGGTTAGGGTGCAGTTTGGACCACTTGGTAACAAAATCAATACTTTCATGCTGTATCCGTAGTCCCTGCTGGATTTTTGGGAATATTGCATCGTTTTTACCGTCTCACAGGGCTGTCTTCAGCTGAGTCACCAGTGGCACAAGGGAGTGATAGCTCTGTTGGGGGAACAAAACAACCTCTGTATAATGCTTGTAGGAAATTCAATTGGTGACTGTCTGGGTGCTTCCTTTTCTTCGTAGGGACACTTCTGAGGCACTATAATTGGCTTAGCCAGGGAGATAAGTGACAATTGTGGATGGGAGGAGGAAAAACAGGAGGAGGAAATATCTACTTTTTATCTGTCTATTGAGAGGTCAGTGTCAGCCAAGAAACACTTAAAAGAGATCTTCTGCTCTATATCTGGCAAGAACAAGGGCACATAGAAAGATCTAGTCATGAAAGAAAAAGCCAGCTACAAGGCTGCATATGCCTAGGGGTTTCTGTAAAGGTTCCTGATGAGTGGCTTGCTGGCATGCACAGGGCTAGATCACTGCTCTGGGACATGATGAGAGAGAGCAAGTTCAAACCTTCAGGTTTCTATCAGCCACAACCATAGGTTCATAGTCTCAAACATTCACCTCTTGTGGGATCTTTGCCCACATTAAGTCAGCACAGCTCTGTTGATTTCCTTGATCTCAAAAGCATGCATGCCTGTTTCCTACAAGTCTTCCAGCATCACAGGCTGGGCAAACTTGACCTGATATGGCTTTGCCTGTTTTTCTGAAGAAAGGTGCCTCTACATGTGATGGGGGGCACTTTGGAGTCTAATTACATGCAGGTTGATTCAAATGGTACCAAGACATACTAAAATGGGAGAACCACTGGAGATCTGAGAGCCTCTGTGTTTTCTGATTGTGTACAAAAGACACTGGAGCAAATTGTTTCAATTGGCATAATCAGATGAATGAATCATAAAGCAGATAAACAGCAATTCATCACTCCATGCAGCTTCTCCCTCTAATAGCATTGTAGTTAGTCAGTTCAGTAATGGTATTTTCAGCAAAATTTTGTTTGCAGTCAGGTTCCTCTGCTCTTAATCCCACACTAACTAGAGAGGATAGTGTACTTTCACAGATTAGTTCCACGAAAGAAAACAGGTTTGTACCCCTGTAGAATTTAATACTAGGTACAAGGATCAGAGTTCCCCTTACAAGATACATACCCATCAGCAGTCTCTGATCCAGGGTAACCTTGGAAATGAATGTTCAACTCATTTTCATAGACCAGACCAGTACAAATGCTGTTGAACAAGGTGCATGCTTTGAGCTTTTCATCAACAGGGCAGAATACTCACCAACTTCACTCTAAGTTTTTGCAGGACCTGAGTAGGCTTAAAAAAAGTTTATGATCAGAGCCCAGAGCTTCTTTTTCTACCTTTTTGACATCAGAGTTTTCAGTTGCTAGAGGTTTCATACATAGGCACATTGTAAAAATGTTTTTCTCATTGTTGAGTTTCATTGCTTGATAGTATAAATATAAAATAAAATTCTGCAAACTCTGCTCCTCTAGCCTTCGCAAGTATTTGCAGAGAAAAGAGCAGCTTTTGGGAACATCTTCCGTGTTTAAAACTATGCAGCAAAAATTACAAGGTAGTAATTGGCAGCATAGGCATTACCTTCAAAGCGTGCAAAGGTTAGGTGGTGATATTTGAGCTTCTGGATCATTTCTGAATACACAGTTTTGACACCAGTCAAGGGTGGCATTATCAAAGATCTGTTCTGAATCAAATGTATAACATTGAACTGTCTAGCTTACCTCCTTGGCATTCTTTATTTGTAAATACTAAGAGATTCTGCAAAGTTAAACCCCAGCATCCATATATTATTTTCCAAAAAAGTTTCTTTAGCTTTCAGTCATCTCTTCCTACAAGCTCTGGAAATCATTAGAGTTCTTCTTTTCTCATTACTACTGTAGATAATGATGCTGAAAATTTTTAAAAATACAGGGTTTGTGGCTAAAACATAGCAGAGGACATAAATAAGTTTCCAGTGTCAGCAGTTTATATCAGCCTGGAGTTTATTTTACATCACAAAAGGGCTGCTTCAGGAGACTGGCGAACAGTTTGCATACCCTTAGCTAGATACAAGCAGTCACATATGTTACACACCAAATTGAGTCATACTTCAATTCACTGGCCTGAACTAACCTTAATAACATGTGTTGACCCATCTGTTATACCTGCCTGACTAGTGGAGAATTTGTGACCATTTCTGTACTTTGATTCCTCTGACCTTTAGCTTAGCACTAATTTGGTATCCCCAAAACACTCTGATTTGAGTGTTGGGTTGTTGGGGTTTTTTCTGCATGGTATTTGCTTACACTGCTCTTCTCTATAGCTTTTTTCTACTTGCTTGCCTTTACCACCAGTCTTTTTAAATAACTGTAACTCAGTCTGGCTTTTTCTGGCCACCAGCTCCTGCTATTCAGTAGATGAGAGAAGGTATTTCCTAGAGAACATATGTCTTCAATGAGAATGCTCTTGTGCTGACGGATTTCAACTGTGATTTTCTGCAATATTCATTTAAGGCTCTGTCTTTATGGGTGTGCCTGCCAGTTCAATTAGTTGTCCATTTTTAGAAAGCTGTGGACAAAATGGTGGTTTAATGGTCAAAACTAAAATTGCTGAAAAGTTCAAGTATTTAAAGACAATGTTTAGTTTCTGTTATGGTTACAGGACAAATGGCACTTTGCAACCATCTTTAGTCACTGTCAGTTGTCATTTGCAGATGACTAACTCTGCTACCAGCTCCTCATTCAATGAAGATACATGGAGGCATCTTTTGCATCCATGACAACACAGGTCTCACTGTAACTGAATGGGTTGCTGTGTGTCTGAATTTGTCTTAGGACAGAGAGGTGGACTAGAGACGTGTCCAAAGTATTTCTAGTCTATCTTTGGCATCCATGAGCAAGATACCAACTGCAAATGACACCTTTGCTTGCAAGTTCTTTTTGCATGGAAATCTATCAGATCAATTCTTGTCTGAGAGGGGAGCCAGTGGGCACCCAACAAATGCCCCATCTGTTCCTCCTCAGCTGAAGCAAGGCTATCTCCATGCAGCTTCCTTCCAGGAGGAAGAAAACAAATCTCAATTCAATGGTGTTGCTTTTCCACACTGGTATTCATACCTTTCTGTTACACATAATTAATAAAGGTGCTCTGAACAATCATATTGACTTTGGAAAAGTGAATAAACATGCTTTTCCATCTAGATGCCCATGTAAGTTTTAGGTGAGAACTTGTATGATGTAAACAGGCAGCTGGGTAGAAACAGAAAAAGCAATTGGAAAGGGTTTATTTTAAAATATCAGAAAATAACAAGGAAAGGGCTGGAACAGTAAACAGGCTTCAGTAAGAGAATGTAAATAACAGAACAGACAGAGAAAAACGTCAGAGAAACAGTCTGTGGGCATCCACTGGCACAGCTGTCAGACTGGCAGCAGTTTGATCTGGCTTATGGGGGAGAGAGATGGTCCACATCTTTCTGGCACAGTTCACTGCTTTGTAAGTGAGTAAGGACCTCAAAGTATACTGAAGAGCTTCAGAAAAGGCAGATTAGAAGAAAACTCCTAAAAACTACTAGAAGTTGCAGCTAGCTGTAACCATCAAACATAAAAGACAGCAAAACGCGGTGTTTTCAGGCTTTGGTTTCCAAGGCCTCTTCACTTCAGCAGAAAAGGATGGATGGTCCTCAGCCTTCTCAGAGGAAGATATTCAATCTTCATCCCTGCCTCTGATGCACAGGGGTGCCACAGCAATGCCTGCTTCACAGCCACAGAAAAATGGCTCTGCTCTGAGCTCCTCAGTGGTGCAGCCAGTTTATTCACACTTTTTTTGTTGTTGTTTGTCTTACTCTCTTGAGCCTTTGGTGAGAGCAAGATTAATTGCAGCAGAGGCAAAGCTTTAGCTGTTTTCTCTGTATGTTGCACCTAAGCATGCAGATGTTTTTTCTGCACATCCATGAAGGGCAAGGCAGATGTGCTACAGCAACTCCTAAACCACAAATGGGAAAGAGGAGCAGGTGGAAGTTCTCACACCTCATGACCCCCAATGAGTTGGAAGGTGGTAAAGCAGTTTTGGTTTATTGTGGGGATTTCATGAACAAGGTCTGCTCATTTTTTTATTGGTAATGACCACTGCCACAGCTTAAATAGATCTTGCTTGTCCACCAGCTCACAGTCCTCCAAATAAGTTTTCTGCTCTGGAGAGCATCTTTCCAGAAGACTTATGTGCAACTTCATGAAATCTTAAAGACAGATTTAATGAATGACACTTAGTTTGTCCCACTGCAGTAAAATGAATCCAAGAGGGGGACCTGATCTTAATTTTCTTGCTGAGAGTAGCCTGCAGAGCCTGAAATTAAGATACAATATCTGCTTTGTTACTCTATGAGCTTGCTGTAAAATATGCTGTAATCTTTGCCAAGGGTATGTTGTGCATTCCCTGGAGGTTTTTCAGCACTGACGAACACTTCAGACTGCTTAACAGTTTGTTCAGGCTTTGCCTTATAAGGCCTTTTAACTTCAGCACAAGCACATGACAACCCCTCCAAGTGTCAGCCTGTTGGGAACAGATCACAGCAACAGTTTTCTCTGCTCAGGGAGCAACGTTTGTCCTGTCTGCCTTGACCTGCTGCCCTTCTGGCCCCTGTCCTGACAGCTAGCATAAAAAAGTGGTTAGGGTAAAGGGTGGGGAGGGCAAAAGCTTAACTCTGCCCATGTTCATGTTCTTGCTGCTAAGGTTGAATTACTTTGAATGCACTACGGTACTTCTGTGTATTACACTGACTTCAGTTACAGCTGTGATGCCCTAGGAAGATTGGTGGTCTACCACTAATATATATTCTTCAGCGGTAATGCATGGGATCTGCTGCTTTTGGGGAGACATCTGATCTGACAGTGAAGAGTGAGCTGTGAGTTAAAAGTTGCTCTCAGATCATTCCTTTTGCCTGAGGATATGTAGCTGCAACTCTATATCTGGGCAGCAGAAACATTTTTGCTTTTTCTTTTCTCAATGTGTATATGTCTTATTTTAGCAGCTCTGAAACATCAGCAGATTAGGCTAAAGTATTGAAACAGGGAATGCAAACCACTGAAAGCAGAATGTGTTCTGCTTTGAATGTATCCTTTCTGAAAGCTGGCTAAGTTATAAGCCATGGGAAACAGCCATTTGTGGAAATCAAGGAGGACAGTCTCTCTCACAGTTCCTGGCAGTGTTCCCATCAAGGCTCAGCTGGGCTGTGCATCGGCAGAGACCACACTGGGCTCTGCAAGTGTTTGGTGCTCTGAGGAGAAGGAGCCCTATGCAGGGGTGACACAGCAGGGTTAACCAGACAGGAACATACTTCAGACCTTCTGCAGCCCAGTTGTTTTTCAGAAGGCTATCCCATCTCCAGCAGGCAAAACTTCACTCCTTCACCCCTCTCCACACCAAGGAAAACCTTCCACGGTTCAAAAACCTACAAACGGTAGCACCTTGTACTACACAGACTAAGCACTTGAGTATATGCAGACTGTATGGGGCAGAACATGCAAAGGAGGCTCTGCAAGCAGAGGACTTGCAGAAATGTGACCAGTGGGACTACCACTTGCAGGACATCTGCTCAAGGGCTCCAAAAAGAAACCATGACGTGTAACCTGCTCTGGCAATGAAATGTACTATGAGATATTGCACTGCATATCATCTGCATTGTCATAGCCAATATTTGTCACCACACAGTGATTTATCTAGAGCCAAAAGATCACAACTTAATTAAGCATTAAAACTGCAATAACCACAGTATCTGTACACATTAGGTTGTTCAGTTAGATGTACAACAGGATGAGATTTTCAGCCAAAGAACGGCCTAGGTTGCATGTGGACCTCCTTATACAGGTGGACACATCTATATGAAAATTTAAGCTGCATCTGCCAATCTCCAAAACAAACTAAGCCACCTTTTAAAGCTTTTCAAGGCAATTTTTGTTCACAATCTCTGATGTGGACACTGCTGAAGAGTTCTCCTACTTGCAGCAGTGCTGCATTCGACTCTGTGGCTTTGGAGCTGCTGAAATTGCAGATCGCTCAAGGCAAACAAAAGCCAAGCTAATACTTCTTGTGGAATCCTTTACACAAAAATAACAAACTAAAATACTCGCTCTGTTTCTCCTGAAACATCATTTTAATTCAACAATGCATGCCAGATCTCTGATCTAAAGGCAATTCCTGTTTTTCCTGCCATTTTTACATTAACTCATTTTTCTCAGAGCATTCTTTGTTTCTCTTCAAAGTATTAAGAATGTTCCTTTTGTTTTGCATCTTTCTTCCTCTCTGCCTCACTCCAGAAGATTATGAGCTACACTTTGTTTCTCAATAGTGGTTTTCTGTAGTGTTTGGGAAAACTGTGCTCCTATCGATTGCAGGAATGATTCCCATTATACAATTTCACAGCTAGTGCACTTTTATCATGGGATGAGACAGGCAGCCTAGAGTATTAAATCAAAACTCTGATAGCTGGATAACAGGTGCAGTGAAACCACCACCAACACCAAAAAGGCTATTAAGCAGAAGTATTTTTTTGAGATTATTTGTGGAACTCCTTGCTACAATATACTGTCAGTGGACAGTCAGAACTAACTATAAAACAGTAGAAGGCTGGAAACTCAGGTTGATAACAAATGCAACATTCTTCAATAACATGATACTTTGAAAAGGAAATAAAATCCAAGGTTGTTCTTCAAGCTCTGATTGTGAGCTCCCAGGCAAAGCAATATGATGTCGAAGGTATTAATAAGTAGGATTTAAAATCATTTTGTAACAAAAAATAAAAATACATCACATAATTTTCAAGTTTACATTGCTATATTTATTCCATACAAAAGCAAAAAAATTCTTTTCTCAGAATATATCTTAACTTTAGGAAAAAAAATCAAAACTTTTGAGAAATCCACCAAATAAAATGGGAGTTTTTTAATCTTTCTGTCTCATTAAAATTAATGCATATCTTGTGTATAAGTTACAGTTGATAAATTATCCTTGTTTTGCTACTAATTACACTTCTTCTTAAACAGTAAATATTGGCTTAATTTTCTGTAGGTGCAGCTATTGCAATGCCAAATGTAATTTAACTAATCGTCATTCTTCCTCAGCAGCCACACAGCAAGCAGTCCCAGTACTGGGGAGTTCACGTTACAGAACCAGAAGACAGCATGCAACAAAACACCTTCATGAAAGAAGAAGTGATTTTCAGGTTGTCAGGGCTTGATTAGTAACAACATCTACAGAATGTCTGCTTATTAATCCTCTAAATAAAATCATCTAATGTTGTTAGGTTAGAGTTTGTTTCATAAGTAGCATTACTTATTTGGAGACATGTAAGAATTGTCACTTACACGCCCTATGGGAAATAAGCTGCGAATGTTGTGACACTTCTACATCTGTGTGTGTATAACTGGGGGGAAAAAATACTGAATTTTCTAGATAGATCTGAAATGTGAGAACTCAAAATACAACTTTTAAAGTCCCTTCTTTCACATGGTGCCAGTCTTCTGAAAACTGCCACCATCCTCAAATGGGATTCTCACATCAACATGGAGATACATGCATTCAGTATAGCTGAATTGGGGGTTAGCAATTAGTAATTTGGCAAACAGAAGATATGTGAAGATCTTCTTCCAGGGCCCCTGTCACCTCATTGCCATTGCACACCAGATACAATATTGGCATCTGCTATAGACATTTGTACATAGGTTTATGCAGCCTGAAGTATCCTGAAACAGCTATAAAACCACACTGTGTGATTGCCTGGGCACTAGAATCAACAAACACTTTGTCTTCTGCCAAATCTCAACTGGAAGTATTTTATCAGTCTTTAAAAAGTATACTTTTCCGTGATAGGAACAGTCTAACATGGAGAAAAATTAAGCTGCCTAAATAGATCTGATGCAGACAGACAGTACAGCACTCTCCATGCCTTGGATGAGTGCTCAAACTGCAAAGGTTGTATTGCCCATAACATCAGAAAATCAAAATATATCAGTCATCTAAAGAATTCAAGGGGTAACATAGAAAAAGGAAGATAATTTTTCTTTTCTATGACAAAAGTAGATGACCACATTGGGAAACATCGTGAAGAAGAGATTTATGTTTTTCATGAGCTGTAGCTCTTTCTCACTTTAAAATTTTGTAAATAAAGCAATGTTCCTCTACCATCCTTATGAAAGAATCTGAGACTGTTTTGCTGTGAAGAGTGAGCAATGGCAGAAGCAGCTCTCAACTGATAAATTTTCTTCACTTTCACCAATTTGATTCAAATGTCCTAGGAGAAATCTGCAAGGCTCTAATTCTGCACAACAGTTATTCAAGAAAAAAAAAAAAAAGGTCTTATTTTGTTAAATTATCAACCTGACATGTTTCCTTCTTCTCCATTTGTGCAGAGGGTCCTGCTACATGGTTGCTCTTATTTTAAATTATGATGAGAGCACATAACTACAGTAGGCTCTGTCATGCTACCTGCCTGTTGTAAACCAGTCCCAGCCTCACAGGAAGTCTCTTTCTATTAATTCCTGGCATATATAGCAGCAACTATCCTAGCTACAGGTGAACATCTCTTCAGATCTCTCTCAAGAGGTCTGAATGTACCATAAGGCTGAGGATACCTGCAGCCTTGCTCCATGTTTTGTCATTCTCCAACACAAGAGACATCAACCGGAGCAAGATAGAGAGATTAAAAGCCTGCCTAAGTACTAAACTAAGACATAACTAAAAATTTTCAAGGTTAAAACCTTCAACCTCTTCCCAACTACCTTTATTTAAAAGGTTGGGTGGCTGTTTAGTGTTGAAACAATTATGTACTGTACTCTCTTCCAGATTCCAAAATTGGAATATATGCAGAAGCTTAAAATGTAGACATGTTGACAGGGATTTTCAAAGCAGTCTAGAGGATTAAGAATCATTTTCCACTAAAATTAGTGGAAGACAATGTCAATCATTTAGACTGCGTAGTAAATCAGTATTAAATTTCATCCTAGGAACTGCTGACTGCTAGATTTAATGAATACTATCTCTCCTGAATTCTTACCAGACAAGGCATTTGTATATCAGAGGTGCAAGATATAAAGATGATTTTCTAATTAGCTGCACGCCAGAGATACCTGTTTAATGGTAATCTTGAGTGAGGCTTGCACGTGGTATGCAGTATAATGTAAAACAGTTCTCCAATTTGTACTTTATAATATTAAAGTAAGAAATAATACCAGTAGAGTAACATGAATAGGAAGTTTTTCTTGCCATCTACTGCTGCTGTCCATAGCACTAGTCTTTGAAAAGCATTAGAGGGAATACTACATACTTGCAGTGGCCCTGAGCAAGGAATCACTGGGGATACTTTTCCCGTGAAAGGGACATCACAGCTTGTTTCCAGGGCTTTGAGTTGAGCACTGGAAGTGCAACCATGGAGAAGAAACAACAGCCCTTAATGATCCTTGGAATAAAAAAATTGCACATATGCAACGCAGAGGCTTTGCATAATACATACCAAGTGCTACACTGGTTCAAGGCAAACTCTTGGAACTTAGTGGCTGCCTTGGGCTGTGAAAAGTTTAATGAATTCCCTAGCTAACAACTAAAGTTGGATGTACCAGTTTGGGTGCACTGTAGACTGATCCAAAATTCATATTAAACTTCCAGCATGGATCCAGAAGGTAGCCAGTTATTTTTTGTCTCTGGTCCTTCTACGTGAGGCTAATAGGCCAGAAGATAATTTCTATGCAAAAGGTTCCAAATTTTTCAGGTCAGAGGACCAAGTTGGAATAATGCCTAAAAATCTGTCATTAGGGGGGCCTTGTTTTAGGGCTTATACCACCAGATAGCAGGTTTAAAGTCTACGGGACAGACCTCTGGGGAATTTCAGAAGAGGGGCTGTGATAAGTAGATCTGACTCTGATCTGACTCTTCTCTTTCAAAGTCCTGTCAGACCCCTTATTTGAATGGATGGATTTAACTCCTCTTCACCAAAGAGATAAAATAAAAATTCCAGCTCTTTCATTGCTGTAACAAGCTGGAGTTGAGGTGAACTGATCTGAAACACCCATTGTTAAATTATGGCCTTGATGCAGACAAGCTGAAGACACCTCTCTGGGCAGCTCCTCTGTGGAGGAGGAGGGCATGCTGTCATACATTTCCTGGTTATTTAACCTTAGCTGAAAGCTTGTCATTAACAAAAGCTGCCCTTGTAGACTGGAGTGGACTCCTTATTACTTTTTTGACATTTAGAATCTAACACCAAGTCTTTCTTTGAGAAGCCTGTTAGGATAGGAGACCAAACTGAGAAGGAGTAGAGGGTCTGGAGCCAAAAGGGTGTTTGAAAAGGAGGTATTAAGTTATTTTTTTGTCATATATGGGGGAACAGATGCAAAGGCCATATAGTGATCAGAGCAGCAATAAACCCCAAATATTCAGGTTCTGCCCTCAGTTACTTCCTCAGGCAGTAGTTTATTTTCACTTCTTCTATAGTTTTTGCCAGTTGGGCTGCAGGTAACCTTTCTTTACTATCTCACTTCTGAAGCAAAATCCAGTATACTGACATAAACCTCAGCAGCAAATATTTTGCAGTTTTTAAGGGAGTATCATTTCAGCTGCATACTATATGTGAAAGATGACCAGCAGGCATAAGAACAGAAATAAGCATTGCTAAAAGCAGTGCTCCTGCTGCAATCTGGGTTGTTTGAACAAAAAGGAGACGGACATGCCAGAATCTACAAAAACCAAGATTTTTACCAAGTTTTTAAGTCCAAAGTTCTATCTCTTGGCAGATTTCAATAGCTAAGCCAGCTTTAAGGGGCAAGAGGGCCAAGAATCTCTTCCCTATCAGCATTAAAGTTGCCAGGATCCATGAAATGCAACACCACAAAATGTTTCTAATGGGGTGGATAATACAAGTCCTGGTGTACACGTGAATCTCAGCTCATTAACAGCTACAGAGGAATGTGCAGCTAAGGGGTGGTGACCTATTTCAGTGGCATATATATACTGATAGAACAGAAATTAAACAAAAATTCTTTTTTTAGTGAAGAGTTGTCCTATTCACAGATGTATCTCTGCCCTGCACTGCAGTGCTGGGAGTATTACTTGCTGTCATCAACCCTCTCTACCTCAGCTGGATGTGAAGTGTCAAGGGAGACACTGAGAATAGAAAGTGGAAGGTAAGGACTAACCAGGATTTTTTTTCTGCGTAATTTCAGAGAGAGTAAAAGAAATTGGGAAAGGTTGCCTTACATTTCTCCTCTGCAGGTCATCCCATCCCCCTCTGCTGCCCAGGAGCCAGACTCGACTCCTGCAGCAAGGCATTAGCTTTAGCTAGCTGAGCAAGCGAGCTGTGGTGCAAGCATCCAGCACTGAAATCCCAAGAGGAGACAGACTGCTTCCTCCCCCTGGGAAGTTGCAAACAACTCCTGCTACCAGAAGAGGAAAGGAGGGAGAAAGGTGAAATGCACACATCACTTCCTCTTGTCCTTTCCTCTTCAAGGAAGGTCACTGCAAACAGGATCTTCTGGTTTACTGACCTTCGGGCTGTCACAGGGGGTGCTCTGTGGCTGACTTCATTAGTTAGTGCCAAGGACTGAAGGTGTGGAATAAATCTCAGGATAACATGAGGCTGTTTAAGCATGGCAGGGGTCTGGCCAGACAAGACGTCTCAGGAAAGCCATTTCTTCTTGTCCCTGATACCAGCAAACCACTTAAAAGCAATTGTTTGTGGACAACAGACATCATGTGGCTAGGTGACTTCTGCTCCATGGAGGCTCTTGAGGGTCCCTTCCACTCACAGTGTCTGGTGGTCTGTTGAGAGAGAGTGTTCTGCTGCTGGCATGACCATGTGGAGACCCCTCTAATCAGAGGAGTTCTTAGTGCAAGCTCTCCATGCCTTCAGAACAAAACCAAGCAAACACGGAAGAACTCAATAGACTGTATTTATTAATAAATTATGGCTTGCCTATTCATAAGCCTGCTGTCTTTGGAAGGTTTAAAACAAAGCCCTGTGCTCTAGCTTTTTATTTCTTAAACAATGACATCTCCTACTGTGTCTGCTTCAACTCCATGTCTTGATAGCAAGTGAAGAAAGTGAAACAACAGAAAAAGTGGAGGGAAAACAACTTCAGTTAAACCAAGTCAGATATGAAGATTTTTTTCAATCAAGAAAGAATGATCTCGTGCACTTACAGAACTGGATTCAGAGGTATGGGTTGAGCTCTGCCACTGCCTTCCTGTTCAACTTCAAACATATCATTTATGGTTTCCCCATCTGCATTTCTAAGGTGCAAAATGCTGTGGGATGTGGAGGGGACACTTCCCAGCTTTTGCTTGTCCTTGTTGCTCAAGCTGGTTTTCCCACCAGTCCACACCACATAGGGGCTATGCCCATGAAAACACTGCACGAGGGACAGTGGGAGATGAAGGAGGTGGATGGATGCTAGCATCTGTCACCCTGCAGCAGAGAGGTAAGGGCACGTATTCAGGTGTTCAGCCATTTCTCATTTTTGCCACTGCAAGTCATGAATGACAACAGACCGGGCATCCCCACCACCAGGCACTCAGAGTGGGTGTTCAAGGGTTTGGGCCATGAAGCCAGAACTTGCTGGGTTAATGTGTCCAAGCAGGATGAGTACAACTGTCCTGGGGTGCTGGCTCATTTTGATGGGGTCCCTGAGGTGCAGCTCAGAGTGGTGAGCTTCCAAGTAGCCCAAGCACAACCCCTGGTGCTGCAACCACTATACACCTCTAGCAAGCAACCTGAGTATGAGAGAGAGGACAGCAAGAGACTGTTGTCTGACAGGGCTGAGGGCCCAAATTAAAACTGCAGATGGAATAGCCTCTCCTGAAAATGTCAGATGGTGCCACAACCAAAGATTTCAAAGTCTGTGTTGTGTGAGATGCTGTGTTTGAGGGAGTCCAAACAGCCAGCATGGAAGATGGGCTCAGGAACCTAGAGGTTTAGAACTTTTCATTCCTGGACTATTTTAATACAGCATCTGAGGCCACAGTATGGTAAGGAAGATAAAAAATAGATTAATGAAACTTTAGAATTTCAACTTAGATGAAAATAATATGGTTCAAATATGCCCCAGGGAGAAATGCTCAACAATGTTGAGGATGCCAGAACAGTGTTAGTGCAGTACAATGCAGCATGCTGGCATGTGGTAATTTTAAGAGCCAGAAGTATCTCATCTTAAACAATCTGAAATGCAAATGTGAAGCCTGTTTTCCCTCCTTGCTCTGTGTTTTCTTGACAACCGCTGCCAGGATCCAACCACTAACTTGTCACCACAAAAATATGTCGATGTATTTGCAATGGCTGAGGTGTTAATCCTGACCTTCAAGTGTATGATTATGCCTTCCTTACGCAGCCTTCAGGCCAAAGTCTAGTTTCTTAGACTGATTTAGTCCTACCAACAGCCAGGGGTATGGGAAGCCAAAGGTTTTGCCTGAAGGGCAAAATGCCTGGTATCATGGAGAAGGTTCTGGTCATATGCAAGGCAATGGCCAGGGAAAAAAAAAAAAAAGGCTTGGCAAAAAACAAACACAGGTGATTTAAACTAGAACCTTTCCAACCCAGCTCAGTTCCATGGCAAGGACAAGAACCTTATTTCCACCATATCACTATGCTGTTTTATGAAAATTTTAGGATACATGTAGCTCAGAGTGTTTTCAGGATCCCCTCCAGCATCAAGCAGGGACTGCAGATTGTTTCCTACACTCTTTTCCAAAGAAATGAAAACAAAAATCTGTTTTGCATGGAAGTGGTATGCAATTCACACATTATTAAGATGTAGCAGTCTTTGCTCTTTTAAAAATTGCAGTGAAAAGAGAAGCTTCTTAACTGACATTTGAAAAATAATAGGGACATTTTTCCTTTCTTCTTAATTTTTAGCTACTGAACAAAGTATATTAAAATACTTCCCTCTTCTTTGCTTACTCTTCTAGAATCTTCTTGCCCCTCCCTACACTCCCCATTCCCTCTTGCTTTCTTATTATCTTCAAAATTTGGAAATTATACCCTACCCTCCTCTCCTAAAAGTAAAACAAAACAAATAAAATCTATGAGCTTAACACAGTTTCTTATTTTTTTAATTAAAATTCCTTACCAACACAGAATAACATTCTGGAAACAAAAATCTCAACCAACATGGACAAAAAAAAAGTGTTAAAATGGACTGGGTGGTTGTTTTGTTTTGTTTCATTTAAATCTGCCTCCACTAACAAGATGTCCATAGAGTCTGTTCCCTAAAGACTCTGTCATGACCTAGTAAGTCACTTTATAGAGGTCATTTCACCTGAGTGTGCTCTGTGAACCACATGAGTGAAGGATTCCCACCGCACTGCTTCACAGGCCTCAAGCTACACAAAAGAAAGACACTGTAGGGAAACTAGTGGCTATTATTATCATATAACTCCCAGCCTTTGCTCTACATTGAAGTCACCAGCAAGAAACTGCTCCGCTGTTGATGCATCCTCTATCACTCCTGTACAATCGTAAAGAACCAACAGGGTGGGCTGCTACAGCAGATCAGATCCTTGTTTCCTTCACAAAATAAACTGAGGGCCCTGCAGTATGTTTCACTGGGACCAGTGAAATGGAACACCCTGGCACTTGCTAGAATGCACCTTGCTTACCCCTCGTCTGCCACAAGCACTGCAGTTAAATGGAAGAGAGGATAAACATGTGGCAAATAGTGTCCAGCTCAGCTGCACAAACTGTTCTTCACAAACTATTGTGAGGTTTCATATCAGAACTAAGATGTGGACACACACTTCTATATATAACTACCTGGAATGCACTTAAATACATGTTTAAATGTTTTGCTGAGTGGATGCCATATGGAAGGAAAGAGGGGACAGCCTAATGTGGTGCATTTCACACACCACTTTGGCTGCATCTAATATGACTTACAGGTCGTGAAGTGAACAGGTTCCCACCCCAGCTCCAGTTAGGACTGGGGAAAACTCTTGCCTTTGTTGGATTTAGCCTATAGCAGAATTTCTCCTCTGGTCAAGGCTTAACAGCAAAACATGAGAAGGGTATTGAAGGGATTTAATTGCATAGCTTGCAAATCTTAGTAGGAGTTGCCCATGTATGTTGTCAGTGCACACGTGGGAGTATAGATGTCAGAATCCTGTGTGATGGGATATTTCAAAACCAGCTGTAGTAATATAAGCAGCAATATATGGACCTTTAAGTGGTGACTGAAAACAAAAATGAGGTTTTGAAGAAAAACAAGAAGATGAAAGGGACCAAATAAGCTACAGGGCAGATGCCATCCAACAAATTACTTAGAGCTGAAAAAGTATCCCAGTTTAAGCTGGAATTGTTGTGATTCCCCTAGCTGTGAACCCACCCCAACACTCACAGATACAGTCTCACTTGGGATACAGCAATAAAACTTTGTGTTCTGGCCACAGAGAGGACTGGAATTATATAATGTTCTGTGAGTTTTCTATAAAACAAAGTACCTCTTTGAGGGAGGCAAAGCTAAGCAAGAAGTCACTTTGACATGCTGTCATTAGAAAAGGAGGCTGCGCACCAGTATGGGAAACAGGATCAGGAGTTGGAAACACTTGAGAAAGCAGCTGCCCTGAAAAGTAGCTTGCAGCAAGTAGCACATCTTGGAGCTGGAAATGGGGATGGATGTGGAGGATGTCTGGAAGAGGAGACACAGGTGCCAGCAGAGACATAAACTGCCATGTTGACTGGCACACGCACGGGCAGGCACAGGGGAAGCAGGGTGACCTCCACACCACCTTCCTCCAAGACAATGGAATTTCCCTGTCTATATGGGGTTATTAAATCAAAATTATATGCTGCTAAAAGGACTTCTGTTGTTTGCAGCAGGATGCCATGCTCAGCCCCTGGCCAGCCCTCCAGTCAGTGCAGTGGCCATCCCAGCTCAGGAGCACCATTCCACTGGGCAGCCCTGTGCTCACCCTTGCAGTAGCACCCCATGGAACTGGGACAGTGCGGGGGGGCTTCTTTGCTGTTCATGAGAAAACAAAGCAGATGGGAGATCACGCAAAAAGAAATGTGAGAAGGTCACATACAAAACCATGCTTGAAATCAAGGGTACCCTTAGGATACCGGCTCAGGCCTCCCCTCCCTTCCTGACCTGCCTCCTTCCCTATTTGTACCACACCTGGGGTCTCCAGCTAGCCTGCTTGTGCATGCAGCCCTGTCACTTTCGGGTGTCTGACGTCTGTACAGTGCTTTAAGGTGCAGTGCACGTGCAGGCTGCATGGACACCTTCCCCCTCCCTCCCTCCCCGCACACACGCTCTGTCCCGCAGCTTTTCGCGGCGTGCGGTGCCAGCCCTGCCTGCTCCCGCAACAGTGCCCCTCTCCCCGCAACCGTGCCCTGCCCTGTCCCTTGGCCAGTCCTGTCCCTTGGCCAGCCCTGTCCCTTGGCCAGCCCGGTCTCACCGGCGGCTGCAGCCGCCGCAGCTCCCGCTGGCCGCGCCCGGTGCCGCCGTTCCCCGTCCTCCCCGCCCGCCGCGCCGCTGGCCGAGGACGCGCTGTGGCACAGCCGCCTGCCTCCCCTGCCGCAGTCGTGCAGGTCGGGATTACTGTGCACGCTACTGATGTCGAGCTCCTGTCGTGACCTGGCCCCCCATAGGAGGAGCAAATGAGCTGAGACGTCAACGCAAAAAATTATAGCCATGCGAACTACCCCTGCGCTCCGCCGCCGGGAGAGCGCATACATGGCTTGTGTGACAGCAGCGGCGCACGGAAGCAGCGGCGAAATGCAGTCAGCGGTACAGCTGGGAGACAAGCAGCCAGGCAGGCTCTGGTCCAGGGACTAAAATGACCCTACCGTGAGCCTGGCTGCAGCGCTTCCAAAAGTGGCTGACTTCTGCACAGGAGCTCCCCTTGCTTTGCAGTTACTCCGGTTCTCCCCAGGGTGACTGCAGCGTGTGCTCTGTTTTGGTTTTCTTTGCCTTTTTGTGTCTCCCCCACCCACCCCCACCCCGCAGCCCGTCTCCCTCTCTCTCCTCTCGTGTCCTTCTCTCCAGGATGGCGGAAGCGGAGTTGCACAAGGAAAGGCTCCAAGCCATAGCAGTAAGTCAGTTTCATTTTACTTGCTCTTTTGTCCGCAGCTGTGGGCTGCGGGGGGACGGGGGAGATTCCGGCACAGTGCCTGGGGAGCTCCCGGAGAGCCTGGCTTCGGAGAAGTTGCGCGTCGAGTTCCCCGTTCGGGAAGCGAGTGGTTAAAGTCTGCTTTGCGGATTCTGGCGGAGAAAGAGGCTCTGAGGAAGAGCATTGAGCTGACACGTGCAGAAAGAAAAATGTGTATGCACAGTGCCACGCTTAAAAGATTGATGATGGAGAAGAGAAGAAGGAGTAAGTAGGGAGGAGGGGAGAGGAGATTGCGGGAGAAAATCAGTAGTCTGGTGAAAAGATATTTTCTCACAGTGGGAGCTTTAGCTTAGCTGATTAAGAAGTTAAACAGAATGATCTGCTGCAGGGTGGCTTTTACTGCAGAAAATAATTGTGATATTACTGATTTTTAAGACAACCGAATACAAACACTGCATTATCAGAATTGTGTAATTATTTGATCTACTGGTTAAACTGTCACCTCAGCTCACAGCTGAGTACATGCTTTCAGTCAAATTCCCTGCCAAGTTGCATCCTGCCAGGGGTAAAGTCTAGGCAGGATTTTGCCCCATTTTAGTTAAAGCTTCTGTTTTCGTGTTTGGTACCATAATTTGGAGTGAGCCGTGGGCTCAGTTGGTGCAGACCTCAGAGGAATGTGGGCAGTGACACCTGGTGAGGATTGGGCCTGGGTGTTTAAAAACCACCATCATCCCGGCACACAAAATTTGCCAGCTCATCTTCTAGCAATGCACAGGCACCATGTCAAAAGGCCTGTGTTTCCGTGGACACTGCCAGTCTGCCAGCCCCACACAGCCTGTCCTTGTTCGAGTGACACCCAGCTCTTCTTCTTCCCCATGGCTGAGATGTTGATGCAGCTGTGCCAGTCCCAGTCAGATGGCACGGTCCGTGCTGGGGACTGCACACCTGGAGGTCTGAAGGGAAATGACAGAAGACAGCAGAGCCCACATGGGTTTTACATTCCTTTCACTCGTTCCCTCAGTGATCAACAGATGCTACGTTTTACTGTAGCCAGCAGAGATTACAGATTTCCTTTGTAGTAAGAGGAATGGCTGCCACTGCTGCTGCTTCTGCTGCTGCTGCTGTTCCCAGCTGTTTTCTTTAGGTCCGCTATTCCACTAATAGGTCCATGGAGATTTAAAATAACCAGATGTAAAGCAAATAAATGGTTGGGTTTTTCTCTAGAAAATATTTCCTTAAAAAAAGCAAATGGTATCATTTGATATGGGGAGGATACTATAACTGTTTAATTTTCAGGCAGTGGAAAGTAGATGCATATTTTTAAGCTGGTTCACAGTTTTCTGTCAGCATAGGTAGGCATTGCCAAATCTCCAAATGGAAACACTGTGAATGTTTCCCCGGAGGCAACCCTCACGACTGCCTCTGGTCTGGGACTCCTGTATGGCAGAACCACATTGCAGAGCTGCTCCACACATTGCTGCTCTGCGTAGGTCTGAAAATCTTCCATCTCCACATTAAAAAAAATAGTTTACATTATTGCTGCTTCTTTTGACTGCTATGTAACAGGAAACCAAACAGCACCCATTTCCACTCCACATGATGTGCTTAAACCTTTTACGAAAGTAAATCAGATGTTCTGCTTCTTGGTGCTTTGCATTTCACACCAATGAGGCCATTATGGATGTAAAATTATCCCCTGTTGTATTGCAGCTTTTTACAGTAGGTTTATGCTGGTATAAGAGAAGGCCTTGAGAATCTCGATCTTCATTTTCTGCACATATTTCCTTTTTGGTTTCTATTTCTGGTAACAAATAAAACATGGTGTAGCAATGTATGCAGTGAATTAGTGAAAGAATTTTACTTCAGCATCAAAAATATTCAGCCTTATTTTAAGATTGAATGTGGGTCCAAAAACTGACTTGTTTTCTACAGAGCAACAGGTTTTCCATATAAGCTTGTTAGGTAACTTTTCTCCTGTGCTGCAAATATTTGTCAGAATGCAGAGAGGATTATTTCTAGTGTAAACTTTGCTTTATCAGGATGAGTGACATGACACAAGTTAGGCATTTCTTTCCTGCCACCGGTTGGCTAAAATATGGTAAATCCTCAAAAGTCGCGTGGCCTTTCTTAAAAGAAGAAGATGGCATTTCGTTTCACAAGCTGCTGTGTCTCACTTAGAGGAGCAGAAGCTTACATCAGCACTCTTCAGACAAGCTGGTTGAATCTAGGCCTATAGAAAGAAATTCATTTACCATTAGGAATTCTACACACTGGTGCCTGTACGTTTGTGTTTGTTTCCATAATCACTGCAGCAAATGAGCTTAAAATTTACAGGCAAAGTAAATCGTAAATGTGCATCGCTGGGTATTTAAGGAAAACAAAATCCAACCGTGGAAATCTGAATATTTGCACCAGAACGCTGATGCCTTTTGAAGAATTTGATTTTGTACTTTGTAACTCTGACTAATCACAGTTTTAATATATGCCTGTCTGGCACAGAGGCAGGCATCATGGGAAGAAGAAAAAAGAGGTCTAACTGTTAGGACATTAATCTAAACCTTGGTGAACGTGAGTTAGCCACTTCTTTTGCCAGCAACAAGTACTTAGCCTCTCCATACATTCATTTGCTATCTGTAAACTGTGAATAATGGGCTTCATCCCTGTCTCAGAGAGCTGTTAGGGATGCATGCAAGATTGAGAACTTGGAAGCTATTGTTTACCAGGGCGAGAAACAACTAAATAAGTCTTGAAAAAATAGAGTGTGTGATTCTAAAAAAAAAAAAAAAAGAAGCTTTCAATGTGTTTTTAATACCATTGTACATGCTTAAGCTGTGATTTTTAGATCTTTCTATTTCCGAAGTTCCTAAAATTAACAAAGTGACTATACCAAGGCTCAGTACTATGGCAGTCCAGTTTGTGAAATGGGGAGATGTGAGACAACTTCTGAAAAGTGGAACCCAGTTCTTGCTGCTTGGGAGGAAGAAATAAACTCTGTGTTCTGAGGAGATCCTATGATGGCCAGCAGTGATTGGTTTTCTGATCCTTCCTTGAGCAGAGATCATATCACATCTTCCCACTTGGTTATAATGTGTGCTACAGGTACTGGTAAATCTTTCTGTCATGCCACACTTCTCTTAATATCTGTTTGAGCCAGACCCTAAATCACCACTGCACTGATCTGCTGCTCTATTGCCAACGGAGCTGAGCAGTGCCCACTCTGAACACTGTGGGAAGGTGCCTTGCAGAAGGCGAACAAGAGTTTGAAAGCCATCATCTTCTCCAAGCATGTTCCTTTTTGCACACTTCAGTGCTTTAGTCTGCTCTTTTCCTGAAGGATGTGGTGGGTAAGATTTTGGGTGAAAAAGGAAGCATTTTTGTGGCTTTAAAAAATATACTTGCTGCAGGTTGCTCAGAAGTTTGGAATGTGAATAGTCCCAGAGGCAGCAGGCTCAGTGACCAGGGGACAGGTGAACTGAGTTAATTTATCACACTTTGCATCAATAAAATGTGTGGCTCCACAGTTTATTATATGGCTCCTTTTTCTGTCACTGCAGAGATCACCACCAGATAATGATCTAAACATAGACAAGCATTTGCAAAATGTAAATATTTTCTGTCACTTAGCTAGCAGTCATAAAGCTGGGAAGTGGGGGCGTTGAGCATGTATCAGTGCATCTGGGGTACAAACGCACATATGATGCAGTGAATGCGTGTTACCCATGTATCAAGTGAGTTAATGGCAATCACTGAGGCACAGTGCTGAGGAGAAATCATCCATGAGAGCACTAATCAGTGCAGGAGCAGGTTTTCAGGCTAAGGAGATGTCCAATGTACAGATGCAAGTGGGAAACTGCTAAAATATATTGATTTCTTAGCAAGTAAAAGCAACAGTAATGATGGTTACTGCTAACCAATGCTCAGTTCTGAGAACCAGTGAAGCATTAAAGAAAAGTAATTACTGATACTCAAGTAGCCATGTCAAAGATACCTCCTGTCAAACAAGACCATACTTGTTTTTTTCTATGAGATTATGTGTTTGTTGAGCAAGATCTATCATTACTGAAATGCTACCAAGTGTCTGACTTAGTGTGACAGGACACTGCTCTTTACAAATAGCCCCCTCTTGTACCAGCGGAGTCTGCCTTGGTTGCATTACGGAGTGGCTGACAGGTCTCAAAAAGTTGCTGTTAGTGAGAGAGACTGCTGAACAGAGCCTTGTTCCTTGAGAGCAAAGGCAGGGGAGAGCTTATAGGAAGCAGCTTTACAAGGCCTGAAGGTGTTCTCTATTGGTACTTTGACACAAATGAAAAATCAGAATTGATAGTGTGTAGGTAACATGAAGAGTGGTGGACAAGTAAATACAATGACAAAAAGCAGTCCTGCAGAGCAAGTTTGATTATTTGGTATGAGGTTCTCTATTTAAAGCCCTTCACACCTGTGTACAGCTGGTCTGTGGAAATGCCAGTGCAGGATCCAAATACAAGGGAGTGCAGGGCCAGCACTGCAAAAGAAGGCTCTGCAGTCTCAGCAGTGCTGCCTTTCGCAAGGGACTAGAACTAGTGTGGAAGATAATTAAACAGGGATCAGGAGGCGATCCTTGTCCTGCAAAGGAGGTTAATTTCACTCCAGTTAAACCTATAGCAGGCAAGGTTTTAGAGTCCTGCAAAAAGGAAGGCAGGTGCTTATATGTTTACATAGAGCATTGCATTAATTTTTCAACAGTTTTTTGAGAATAGTATACAGTTATTTTTTTGAAAGATAGTGCCAATATAGTTTCAGTGTCACAATTGCTTCTAGCCTAGACATTCAAAATATCTGGGTTAGACTCTCAGCAACTGCAATAAACATCATATGGCGTCAATAAATTTAAGCAAATTTATTGACAGCAAAGCCAATATATCTTTTTTTCTCCCATTCACCTATTGTCTATTACCCTACATAATTTAAACTCATGAGTAATAGTACTCAAGCCCAAGATTATTTTACTGTAACACTTTCCCACATCTTGTTAGTCCTTCCAGAGAATATTGTTAATGAAAATTAGAATCTCTGGTGTTGGGGATCACATAGAAGGATGTGGCAACTTATTTAATCAACAATTTACTACTGCCATGATGACCTAATAGACTAGTTTCCTATGCCTTCATTTAGGAAGTAATGTTTTTGTCTTTATAGTTAAGCATATGATAAATCTGTTTGAATTTAGTTGTTTTCAGACCTAAAGCCTGCAGAAAAAAAAGGCAGCCAGATATGGAAAGAGTAAGCAGGCTGGAATTTTCTGCTTGGAAAATTGCTGAACAAGAAGAATCAACAGAAGCCTAAAAGGTCATGAGTGTTACAGAGAGAGAGGATAAGGAAATACTGCTCACACCTTTTGGCACATGAATTAGTAGGTGTCTAAGGAGGGTAGCAGTGATGGACAAAATAAACCCAAAGAGATGTTCTTCCTAAAATGAGTTGTTAAGCTGTAGACCTTCTCTCTCCAGGATGTGGTGGGTGCTCAGAGTACATCTGGACTTGAGTAGAACCCAGGCATGCTCATGCATGTGGAATCTATGAAGGACTTTCCCATTAGGATAGAAGTAATTTTTGAGTTTCAAGTCACTAGAGACTAGCAGAGAAGTTTTGTCATGCTCCTGAGATCTTATGCTTTAGGCACTGTGCTGGAATGGAGCATGGGCTAGATGGTCTGGCACAGTGCAGCTATCTTTTGTACTCAAACGTGTTCCTGGAGTAATCAGGTCTTTAAATGCTTTCATGAGTTTCGGCACTAAAGAAAGTCCCCCTTGCAATTCATCATGAAGTTCATTTGAATATTGCTGCTACATGGTTTAATCCAATTTTTCCATTCCCATTTTTCCCTCATCCTACTTGCAGTTGTGTTTATGGCTCTGATTAATAAAACCATTCCTTTGCCATCCAATTCCTCAGCAGTCCTAGCATCCAAGTACCTGAAATAGAAAATCCTCCTGTAATGAGATGCCCTCTTTTTTTATGCTGAGCTGAAAAAAATTGAGGGCTAGTGAGACCTTAACAGATTTCCAAAGTACTCTTATGGTGAGGAATACCTGATGGGGTTGGGAAGAGTCTGTATCCTGCTGCAGATACTTTCAGGAACAGATTTAGTATGTATAAAATAGAGATTATGACAAACTAATTCTAAATGAGAACTGTATTGTAAACATGATAGGAACCTGTGAGGTTCCTGTGAACGTCAGTGGAAACCAGGCATGGGAGAGGAAGTTTTATGTTTGTATTTGCTGTAAAGGATGAAGAGAGGTTTCCCTGCACACATATCATCAGCCCTACCTTGGACTGCAGCAATATCATGAGTCAGCTTCATGGCAGACCTTGCACAGAGAAACAAGTGCAAGCACAGTTGTATCTTGTCTTGACTTCTGGAGTGTATAAAACATGGGTAGTTCATGAACAGTGTAAGAAATGTTATGGCCTTTGCCCATTCTAAATGAAAAACCAAACAAAAATGCCTTTAGTGTTTGAAAACTAAAGTTACCATCTTGGGTTTTATCTGCATTTTTGCTTTAGGAATGTTGACCTGACAGCAAGAGAAGTGGAAATATGATGAAAAAATATTGCTGTCAAGGTATCAGTGAAAACTAGGAACAAATAGAAACCAGAAACCAACTTGCTCTTGAGAAATTTCTAGACAGTTTCCAGACTTACCCAAACTCAACTGTTTAAATTTAGAATTGTTTCCACAGCACATTCCTAGCCCTTAACACATCACCAACATCTATTGAGCACAGGCAAGGAGCTGAGATACTGGATTTCATTTTGTGTCTTTCAAATTACATTTTGCAAAATAAGTTAAAAATGAGTGAAAAGTTTTTGTAATTTTGTTGTTGCTAAGTGTCTGGTAAAGGAAAATAGTTGTGAAAGACTGACATTTTTGGAAACTATTGAGCAGCTCTATCCTGCTGTGTAACTATAAGGACAAATGCCATGTGCCATGGTAGCATTGGGGTAGAAGTTCATATGAAGTCAGAGGTGAGACTTCAGGATTTACATGCCATGCTAAAAGTGATGGATAGCTGAGTAGCTGGGATGAGGGTGGGATGGGGCTGGAATGGGTTTCACAGTGGTGCTCAGTCTCTCCTTGAACACTCTTGCCCTTCCTGGAATCACTCCTTATATCTAAATCCATACCCACTTTACAAATACTGTTTTATTCTTATGTAGAATTACGTGTATTCTTTTCATCAGCTGAAGTATTGTACTCCTTGCAAAGTACAGTCACCAGGTTGATCTGCACTATGTATTTGGGAAAGCACCAAACTGTGCATGTATAGTAAATTATGAGCGCTCACAGCAGTAATATTTATCTTCTGAGCCTGTTTGTGAGTAGATTCCTAGGATCTTTGTGAAGATTTTAGTGTATTTGTTTATTGATGGAGGAAATGTCAGGCAAGGGATTTGTTTTCCTGTTTTACCAGCAAAACCAGTACGGCCATGAATTCAATCCCATGCTGCCTTATTTAAGTAGGATGGCATTGAAATGTGGTCTTAAATCTTACCCTTTCTCGATTGGCACATGAGCTACATGCTGAGCCTGCATGTGCTGAGGCACTGTTCAGACTGAGGATGCCTTTCAGGGGCAGGACTCAGAGCACAGGGGTGCTACACCTGCCCCTGGTCTTTATTTCCCTAGTTTAGAAAAGCCTTTTCAGTTGCAAATTCTGATCTGAGAAAGCCATGTGCTTGCAAGGGTTAACGTCACCCGACAAATCCAGTGGCCGTGAAATGGGTATAGCTTTTTGGCAATTGCACACCAGACCTGTGTAGCTCTTGACACACAGATGCTTTTTGTTACTTCACTGACTTTCAGCAAGGTTAGGCGCTGGAGGCGTGTAAAGCTTTCTTCCTCTTCGCCAGTAAAAACAAATGCTCTCTGTGCACAAAAAAGGCCAACAACCATTGCAGTTTGGGGAGCTCTTTTTGGAAGGAGACAGACCTGCTCCAATCTATGAGTTGCTGCCCTTTCAAGACAACGCAGAGCTCAGGTTGTTGATTTAGGCAGTGCTTTGATTATTTTAATTCGAGCTGCCAGCATCATTTGTCAGGGTCCACAGACAACAGTTAGCAGGGTGGGGCTCAGCCCCTCTGCAATGCCTAATGATAGCAGTCACTGACAGCCAGCTGAAGATTTGGGACAGCAGAGGTGTGCTAAGATTTAAAAAAATTCATACCTTGAAAGAAAGCCCTCAGTTTAGCAGTGGAAGGGCTAAATTAAAGGTCCTTTCCAGCCTTTTGGAGACTCGTCATTGTCAGCTCCTCTGCTTCAGCCATGTTCTTTTGGCACGCAGAGTTGTAAGCAGTACTGCAGTAGAGGGAAATAACCTGGGCAGGTAATGGCTAAGGAGCCTCTATTAAGAGGCTGAAAATTGCAGACAGAAATTAGAAGCCAGATTGCCGTGTAATTTATTGCTAGAGGAGTAAGAGTTGAGCAGTCCATAATGCTTGCTGCAGAATCACACAGCTGCAGTCTCTTCATGGCAGCAGCAGGAATGAATGCAGAGCTGGGATTACTCAGGAGCAGATAATGGTGCTAAATGTAAGTGTCTGGCTATTAACCAGCCGAGTGCCACGCGCGGCAGTGCCAGCATCAGACTGACCCATATTTCCCAGTGGGCTTCCCAGAGGGAAAGGCATTGGAGTACACACACATGCAAACAAACGTGTACACACACACACTTGTTAGCCTCTCATGGAACATGTCTGTGCTGCACCATGTGTCAGGTCCTTGGAAAACCTTCATTTGACATCCATGGGTTTTTAAAGGATGCCAAGTCATCCAGCCATTTCCAGTTTCGAGCATAAAGCAAGCATTTGGCATCCAAGGTGTCACTAAATTTATGATAACTGCAGCACGGGGGACTGGATTGTCTCATACACTGGCTTTGGTACAAAATTACTATCTTGGATGTGTTGGCAAGTTCTGGCAGCTCTGTGCAGATAGAATAGTGTTTGGGAGTTAATCCCATATCTATTTTGAATTCCTACCTACATTGACATAAAAAGTAAGGCTAGATTGTTAATCATGTATTTGATCTTAATAAATATAAGCATATGCAACCACTTGCTGCACTTCAGAGAAATAGGATCCATCAGAAGGCTGATCAATTTTCTGGCATTTTAAGCTGCATCTTTAAGATGACTACTTGTGCCTCTGTAATTCAGCAGGGATAACGGCTGAATTAGGAACGTATATAAACTCCTCCCAGCATCATGGTGAACTTAGTAAATTGTTCTGGTTAAGGAAGAAGCTTCTAAGCAGTGAGGTAAAAAATTTTTAATAAAAGAAATAAAGAACAGTCTAAATATCTTTAAGAACTAAGTCCCTGTATTAGTAAGACACTGAGAAATACCAGTTCCTTGTGCTAAATTTGCACTGGTTATTGCTGAAGTTTCAAAAAGTACAAAATTTAGGCTGAAACCCATATAGGATATCTGAAATTCATCTTTGAAATAGAGACCTGTTCATACTTTTTATGCTTTTCATTATCAGCTTCCTGATCTCCAGAGGAAAAATAATAGAAACTAAATGGTTTACAAGTATTTTTGTCCATATCATATATGACATTGCATATGATACTGAGCAAAGGTTTTGGTCAGATTAGTATGACACTGAGCAGTGCGGATTTTCTCCTGTGTGAATTTCTCAGAGATTCACAGGACTGAATGTCCCACAGAGGAGTTGTTCCAGAATCCATAAAGTTTCCAATGTAGACAACTATTAACATTAATCATGATAATTTTTTTCTGGGCTTTTAAAACAGTATAATAATTCATAATTAAGGAGACAAGGTGTCTTTTAAAGATTGCTCCACTGCTGAGAAGGAGGGTGTAGACAATACTGCTGCTCTGGAGAGAGCTGGTAGGAGTTTCATTTTACAACTCTGTCACAAATCTCAGATCAGTGGGAAGAATTCCCTCTGCATTTGGCCCCTGTCCCTCAAGAGTGTGCTACACAATTTTTCCTTGCCTGAGAACTCACAGAACATGAAAGCAGTCTTAAAAAGCACAAAAAAGGAAACAAGATTGGTATTTTGGTAGTCAAGTACCTACAGCTCCAGTTTCTATTTCTTGTTTGTCTGTGACATTGCAGGGCAAGCCACCATCCTCACTTAGATGCATAGGAGAACAAAAGTAGTCTTTGGTTTCTGATACTTTGAAAACACCTGTTTTTTGGTGAAATAAACCCAGTTTACATTGATGTGGGTAACATTGACCATGTGATTGTGGGCAAGTCATCAATGGCTGGTTGCGAGGCTGTAAGGTCCAGAAAGATCAAGTGGCTCTGGATATATGTCCTTATGGGTTGGGGAGTGGTTTAACTAAGCTCTGTGCCACTCAGTGTAGAAGTGGTATCAGGCTGTGTGCTTCCTCAAGCTGTGACACTGGTGAGCTCACTGACCACAAAGCCACACCCGCAGGACGTATTGCATGGTTTGTCCTTTTGGCTGCACGCTGAGCTAGAGGAGATTTCAATGAGAATAAGGTAGACTTGGTTTCTCTTTTCCTTTGTTGTGTTGGTCACGTGTCTCTTCAGGTGAAGCTAAGAGTTGCAAAAGTGGCTGGAGAACTGAAACAAAAATATATATACTAGCAATCATTTGTCACAGTGGAAACCTGTACCAAACTTGTGCCAGCTTGGCTCTGACCTTGTTCCAAGTCTAGACAGCGTTTCATGAATCTGGATCAGATAATGAAGCACAGACACTCTATCTGTAACCTGGGCTTTGCTGGAAGAGACTAGAAAAAGAGAGTTTAAAATGTTATTGGCAGATTACTAGCCTTTTTTCACGCAGTGTCTTCAAAACAAATGAAAGATTCTTAACATCTAGTACTAATTAAATGCTGGATAGCAGCTCAGGAGGAAAGATGACAGTGATAATCCAATAAGCATTACTCAGCAGTCTCATTCACTGTGGCAAACAAGCTGGACTATATAGACAGGAATGCTGCCTATAAGGCACATGAAACGGTGCTCCGGTCAGAGCTGTGCTGGATGTTAAGTCTCCAAGGAAGATATGGGCTGAATGAAGAATGGAGACTCAGGAGAACAATTTAATCCAACTGCAGTGAAAGAAGTCTGAAGCTAGGTCGTTTTACTTTGCATTTTATATAGACTAAGTGCATGAGTAGTCAGTCACTGGAGTTCAGATATGTTGGGTAGCATGATCATGTCTAAGTACATAAAATTGCCTTTTTGATTTTAGATCACCAGTCCTTATAATCTTCTTCTGCAGTAGTACCGTGGCCTGCTTCCAGCCAAGTTATTAAGAATTCTGCTGCTAATTTCAGTGGTAAGCAGGAACTATCCTTATAAGTGTTCACACTATTTCTGACTCTTTATCATCATAAAAAGTGCCAGATATGTGCCAGACCATATGTCTAAATCAGACTTTCCAAAACAACTGATTATAAGGCTGGGAGTAAAAAGAGAAAGTGGGATTCACCATTCCTCTAAACTTGAGAGGAACTTGCTTTGCTACATAAAAAGGAACAGTTAGAAAATGGCTAAACTCACCTATCAGAAGCTCAGAATTTAATGTAAAAAAGATTAGGTTTTAAAGCCCACGTGTTCTCATTCACCCACAGGAGACAAGTTATGAGAAACTGGGTCTCCTAACAGCCACCACTCTCAATTTCTTCTCTTTATATGTTATCAAAAGTTCAGATATTTAATAACCATATCTGGAATAAATTTCCCATGCTTTACCTGAGCTTTGTAAGGAGGTGCTTTTTCAGTTGAATCTTCCTTCTTACAGGTTTTTCTCTTGCTAAAAATGTTGCCAATAGAAAAAAGGTAGTAGCAGATGTATTTTCTCAGTAAGATGAAGGAAAAAAAAAAAAAAAGATGTATTTTCAATTCCAGGGAAATGATTTTTGCAGTTTCTTTGTTGATCCTGGAACATATGAAACTGAAGGCTTAGCAACCTGAAATTTCCCTAGTGCTCCAGCCTAAAATCAAAGGGGATAAGAATCCCACCCTTCAACTAGTGTATAATAATACTAGCAGAAGAAAATAACAATAACGTTACTGAATTGCATTGTTTTTTTCTTTATCCAGCCTTTTTGAGTTGTTTTTGCAAATGAATGCAAAACTTTGCGCTGAAACTTTGGAGCAGATCCTTAGGACGTATTTGGTGTCTGGAAAACAAATCACACATAATTTATGGGGCAGAGGAACTGTCAAAAGCCTCTAGAAAGCTCAACTTCAGATGGGTGATTTATTTGTGGATGCATTTTGACCTGTAGGTGCAGAAGGCCTTTCAGCATACAGTCAGGTACAGCAACAGGTGCCCAGAATATATCACCTGTACAGATTTATCTTTCTCTATTTCTGTTTTTTGAGACAGTTTGTATCACATTTAAGAAACTGATCAGAGAGAACATTCACTGCTAATGTGCTGTTAGTATTGCACTCCACTTAAAGCAGTTTCTCTTTAATTAGCGGAGTTTTTAACTTAACAAAACTACACTTAAACCATGAGCAAAGAATAACTGATTTCCTTGTGGATATATTACTGAAGCATTATATATTTATGTGTGATCCAGAGTTGCAGATACTAGGTATTAGAGTGCAAAGGTGGCAAAGCTGGTGACAAACTTTTACTGTGTTGTTGCAGGAATTACCTCCTGAGTTTTAAACTGTTACAGTTGTCACATTGGCCTGTGGTCTAATGATTTCACTCTTTCTTTTTAGACCAACTTTGCTCTCTTTAAAAAAGAAAACGAAAAATATTTGGGATAATTGAGAAATGTCAACACTGGGTTTGGTTGGTCCTAGAATTGGGTATTTTATTTTACTGTGAAGTGCATCACTTTCTGAAACATGACTGTGTAAATGGCATTCAGCAATCCAAGTTGTTTTGTTTTTCAAAGGTTACCATAGCATATTCCATCTACAAAATGTTGGAAGTATTTTCCTTGGCAAAAAGGCACCAAAAGAATAATTAGGATCCTTTAGGGCATGTCTAAATCATACACTGGAGTAACTACATCTGTACAAAAATGCGCATCTGGCTTTTGGGTCTGCTAGGTATCCAAAATAAGGCCTCATTGTGACAAATCAGATGTTTATTGAAATGAATGTAAAACAGATATCAAAGGTAATGGAAGCAAGCTGGTGACTTGCTCCAAGTTCAGCACAGAGCATTTAGGATGAGCATGGCTGCCTCTGCACTGTGCTGTGGTGTATGGCATCCATTAGCTCCCCATCTGACTCAAAAATACGTGCCAAAGAGCCTTACTCAGTAAACTCAGCATGAAGTCTAAACTTCTGTTTCAGAAAGGACGCTATACAATTGTTTATATTCTCATTAGTGTCCTTAGTCAGACATTTTTTTCCAAACAACCACCATCACAAACTTTAATATATTTTATTTTCCATTGATCTGTTGAGGACCAGCTGTCTCCCCACTTTTTTTCTAACAAACACATGAGTAAGAGCAAAATTATCAAAAGTATCTATTGAATCTTAACACTTGGCATTGCCAAAGCCTGCGTTTTTCAGTAAACAGGTTGTGTAATGCTTCATATATCCAGAATACCTCTTGTTTTGATGTGAAAGACATTGTGAAACTTCAGTGCATCTGACTTTTGCATCTGCTAGACATCTAAAGCAAATCTGTATTGTGGCAAGTCAAGTGTTTATTGAAATGCTTTAGCCTGAAGAAACTTAGAGTGTTTTATAGGGGAAAAATAGTTTTTCCTGAGACAGCTGACCAGTTTCACAAGTGGCAAATTGAACAACAGCACATAGTTTGTGATAGGGGAAAACTGCACTTACTTGCCCTTTTAACACTGATTGCATCATTGGTCTTTGTGCTTTTCAAATTCAATCAATATTCGTTTGTTTGTTTTTCTCCCATGAAACATAGATAAAAGGAAGAAGGAGAGAAACCAAATCTATTCAGTAGTAAGGAATACAGAACATGCCATTGGAGACCACAGAATTGGTCATGCTAAAAAAAACCACCAAAAAAACCCTCCATAATAGATTTAATTTTGGTTCTGTCACTGAATCATCCTGTAGGATTTTTCATGCCACTTAAACTTGCATCCTCATCCTTCCTTATCAAATGTGGATTGTGATACTTACTGTTGCACAGAAATTATGTGAAAATCATCTACAACAAGTCTTATGTGGTGCTTTGAAGATGGGATTTCAGGCACAAGCACTTCCCACAGCCTTATTATTCTATCTCCAGCAGCTGATGAAACTTGATGCTACAAGGGAGGCAAAGGAAACCCCATTATGAACCTTCAGAATAGTTTCAGGGTAGTTTTTCTGTTTTGACAGTGGAGAAAATGAATCTCTATTGTTCATTACTGGCATTAGAGCAGCACCAGCTAAGGTCTGTGCTCCATTGTGCTAGGACAACAGCAAACGTGCCCAACATCAGCCTCCAACAAAGCAGAGACCATGGGAGGTGAGAAGTGAACACAGAAGGGTGAAATCATTTACTTGAGAACATTCAACAAGTTAAATCCTCTAGGTACCTTTTCAACTGTGATGCTGGTGGGCTACACACTGAACCCACTGTTAACTGGTCTGGTCAAAGTTTCCTCCCCTTTTCTGAAACTCACAGTCCACTGAACTGCTTCTGTTATGGGTACAGAAAGTCCCTATGCACAGGGGGCTTGTCTTACCTGTCTTCTTCCCTGCAGGATGCTCTGACCCTTTGATGGCCCAAGCTCTCTACCACCTCCATAAGCCATGCCAGCAAGGCCTTCAGTAGCATTTCATGAATTTTGGTTTGCTGGCATCAGTAGACTACATCTTCCAAGAAGTGCTGCAGTGCTGATCCTCAGCCATGTTGCATATATTCTGTGATTACAGTATGTGTAATCAATTGACCCATTGGTTTTCTCTTTTACTGCCTTCCTACATGGGAGCAGCCTTACAAATAAGGCATTTTCAGATGACCTTCAGAGGTGTCTCAGGATCAGAAATGGCATCTGCCTGCAGATTCCAATATAGACACATCTGAGGCCAGGGAAGGAACTTGGATCCCTGCTGACTTGGCGGTGCTCCCTTCTGCTCATGTTCATGGTCACTGTTATTGATTGCCTGGGTTAATTGGGAAAGTGCAGGGGCAGATTTTGTTAGTATCTTTGCAGTGAGGGACAGAAAGAGTTTAGAAGCTGATAGGCCATCACACAGAATATGTATTACAGTGTTGTCCCTGTGAATACTTCATGCTTCTTTATTTCTAGGAAAGCAAAACAAGAATGTTCATTTACAGTCTGGCACAGCCTAGGAAATAAATAGATTGCATTTCCTTCTCTGCAGCAACACCATCTATGGACATAGCTTGATTTCTCTCCCCTTCTATTTTAATTCACAGACACATCTAAAGATACTCTCCCTGGGCAAGTAATAACCCTTAGGAAGAAAAAATCATTTACACTGTGAGTAAAGAATGACTTTAGGAAGGAGAAGCCTAGATGGAAATATTTTCAGCTGTACAGCGCTGCTCTGTCCAGATCATTACTAATCATGTAACTGTGGCATGTGTTTTCAAAACCCGAGCAGTGGAATGGATCATTTTTGCCTCTGCCTTTCAAGCTGTGATCTTGGACAGGTGGTGGGAAATTCTGAGGTTTTCAAGGTTTTAAATCTGTTAAGATTCAGAGAGGAAAACCAAAATGGTGAAAGTGCTGGTGCCAGTTTCCTAGCATGCCTCTTAGAAGGAAGAGAGCGTTTTCCACCACTGCCACTCATCAGGACTGTCAGCTGGATAGTTGCTCAAAAAAGAGACATCCTCACGACAACCAGTGGTAGAAAAGTCATATTTTGTTAGTATGTATGTCTTCTCTGAATGCTAGTTGTTCAGCACAGGACAGCAAGAAAGATCATTATGGCAAACTTTTACTCGGTAAAAGTACATAGGATGTATCAGAAAAGATTTTTTTCTATCTCTTTCTGTTATAGAGGCTTCCTTGTAAATGGGAGACAGACGTTATTACTGCCATTCCCACTGAATATTCCATGTGGGCCAACACATGCTGTTAACAGTTAGTTTAGAAGAGTTTTTCTAAACCTTCTTCCCTTTCAATGAAACCATGTAGGTTTAATTTTTGGCCTCTACTTGACGTATCATTATCAAGCACCAGAGGTTAAGCTGTTTGTGGTTGTGACTGAACTTGAGTTTGTTTCATTATCAAACTGACTTGATCAGATTTTTTTTTTTAACTTTCTTCTTTGCTTCTGACATTGGTGTGCCTTGAACCTAAGCAACATAGCAGTGCTTTAGCATGGCAAGTGACTGTAGTAGAGACAAGTAAAGTCATCTCTTGCAAGTACTGCCTGATGGTTTGAGTGTATCAAGGGTTGTCATGTTTGGATGGCAGTCAGGGCCTAGCTTGACGTGACAATAGAAAACACCTAGTAGCAATGTAGTGGCCGAAAGACATTTTACTACTGAGGAACCCATTGTTCAGTGCTATGCTGTCTTTCTCTTTAAGGGTTTTCTCCTTCTCCTTGGTAAGAAAACTAAGAAGCTTGTACAGCTGCTGTTTCATCCTTGGCATGTGTGTACTTGCACATTTTTAGTATCACTCCTTACTGTTTGTCATGTTTCTTCTCTTCCCCCATGACCAATCTGGCTTGCAGTTTTTCTGCACAATGCAAACTCTTGACCGGATTTGCAGGAGAATCCAGCATGCAGCGTACAGTGGGAAAAGGTTTCAATGAAGAGATGTACTCTTGAAGATACAGACTCTCTTGTGCCTCCTCTTACCATTTCAGTATGAGATGGTTTATATTCTCATAATATACCTCTAAATGTAGTGAATATGTCTACAATAAACTCCTGGTGGGTGGATCCCATCTGTTTGCCACACTATAAGAAAAGATTTTAGAAACCTAAAGGAAAAGAAAGTCATATAATGTATCCATCCTTACATCCCATCCAGGCTTCTCATTTCCTTTTCCTGTTTGGTGTCTGTCTATGCAAATGCCAAGACTGAAATTCAGCTCTTTTCCCAGATTTTTCCCAATTTTTCACTCAAAACTTAACCTTCATGATTCTATTATCAGCATTTGAAACTCTGTCTTTTATTTTTCCTTTCAAAGTGGGTAATTAAGATACATTCTGATTGTACTTGCATGCCAATAGCTTTTTTTCCCCTGTAATCCAATTTCTTCAGACCACTCTGTTTCTGGAGAATCAACTACAAGATACACTTTATTTGAAAACCATCCATAGTAATTACGAGATAAATCTTTTCTCATATCACACTTTAGAGAAAATTATTCCAGAGGGAAAATTTTGGCAAGCTCACTATTGTAAATATTACTTAAAGTAGTTCATGGTCATAGAAAATGAGAGGGAAGCTTTGGAGGAACTACTATTTTCTCTACCTTTAGGTTGTAAACTGATGCAAAGGAATTGTAGAAAGGCTCTGGACATTTGAAAAGGTTATGGACATTGAAAAAAAATGATAGTGTAGATCTACATCTCAGGGTAGATCTGAGCAAGAGCTAGGTTTTCATTTGCATTCAGTAACTTCCTTGGCAGCTCTGCTGCTTTAAACTTACCATCCTTGTTTCCTGATGACAATGTGTTACTGACATCAGCTCAAGTTGATGGCAAAGATATTACCAATTTAGAAAATAAACTGTCATCTAGCAGAAATGATCTGCCTTTGATGGTTTGATGCACACCAAAGTGCCTGGCTGGGGCTGTGCAGTCAATAACATTACCACTACTTGGGGGAGGAAAAGGGATCACAAAGGGTCTACAGTACAATGAAAGAGGGATATGCATCTTTGCTGATTTGCCTATGTTGGCTCCATAATAAAGTAGAGATTTGGCTTGTAAAAGACAGATAATAAGAAAAAACTATAATATTTTGTGTGCTTTTTTTATTCTTTTCCACAGTTGGATCATACTTCTACCTTTTCCCTGCGTTCATCAGGACTCGTAACTTCCTTTTTTATATGGAAGCTGAGATTCCCATGTAGTCACATAACTCTATTACTAAGGGTTTAAGAAAAATTGGTGTTGTGAAAGTTGCTATAAAATCACAAGAGTTGGCAAAACAGAGCTAGCTGTAATGTTTGATAATTCTTCCTGTGTACAGCCCACAGTGACATTCAAGACTTTTACTAGCAGATCTGCAGAGGTGACCTGCTTCTAGCAAGAAGAGGTTTAATTAAGTATCAGAAATTTGCAGTTTGAGACCTAAACTGAGAACAGATGCAAACTTAAGATGGAGAGCCAGCAGCTACAGTTGACAGAAGATTTCTTTCATGGTGACCACCCCTTAAAAAATAGCTTTTGCAGGACAAAATACCACAGTTGAATTGTAACAATGAAGGAGTTTACATTACATGTGATTGCTGTACATCTCCATGTGGAAATTTGATAGTCAATGTAATTGAATCTTAAGTTTTGTCTCCTTGTCTAGGGCTTCTTGGTATTACTGTACTGCAGATGCTAGTACCTGGTACTCATAAGCTTCCTGGTTGCCTCAAAATAATTCAAAATTTTTTTATAAAACTCGTTTCTCTTGCATATCAAATAAATGGTGATAGTAAGTCTTATTTCAAAAATTAGCAGTGTCCTGTTAAGCTAATACATCTGCATTCTGCTTCCCACTCACATTTGTCGTCTCATAGTAGGTTGAATGCACTCTTCTCTCTCTAAATATTGATTTAGCATAACAAAGTATGACCTTGCTTGCACTCTGACTTAGAAAATGGCTGCTATGTACCACTTGCATACGACACTCTTTACCAGGCTCTCCAGGGACATACCAGTGATACATAAGAAACAGAGAAATAAGTTTCCTGCAACACACCAGATAGCTAACCCAAAGTAATGTGCACCTTTCAGATGTGGTGCAGGGAGAACTTTTTTCTTCCCTAATAGAGACAGGTTATTCCTTCCTCTGAGAGGCTGCCCCAGCTCCTCTGTCATCAAAGGATGGTTTGGATGTCATGATAACCGGCACAGGAAGGGTTTCCAACTTCACAGCCATAGCACCATGTGACACCTTTACATTCAGGAAGGGAGATGTTAGTGGTAGGAATGGGCATCATGCTTTCGTATGTCCCATAGAAAAGGCATCTTTCCTTTCTGAAAGCAGAATGCATTTCAGTCTAAATTCTCTGTGGACTTTCATTGCATTTAATGGAAAAATACAACACGCTTTCTACAAAAAATGTTGGGTAACTGGGTAATTGCTGTTTTCTGCACATGGTAAACAGAATTATGGAGGGTCCTCTGGGCATCGCTGTAATGCAGAATGGTGAAACGGGAAAACTGAGACAACTTTCAACCATGCAGTGTTTCAGATTAGTAGAATATAGTGCCATCCATGGTCTGTAGGATTTGAAAGGCTTGGCAGTGGCAGGGCAGAGAGGCAGAAATGGTGGTGTTTTGCTTTATCCAAGATAAACAGAAGTGAGATGGCATAGCAGGAAACATCAATGGTTGAACAGACTAAGACTCCTTTGTTTGACAACATACCATTCAAATAAGAGAGGGAGATATTAGAGAGGTATTATCTAAGCTTTCAAATTAGTATTGCCATCCTCAGTGTTCCCCTCCCCCCCTAGAGTCAGGTAGGGTCTGTAGCATCGGGTAGGCACAATGTTGCAAGGTGACCTCCACAGCATTTGGAGACCATCGAGCCATAAGAGAAACTCACTTAGGTATGCATTAGGTATCCAGACTCACAAAAGTCTGTTAGCTCTCTGTTCCTACTGAAAACAGTGGGCACCTAGCAGTTGACCTCCATGTGGAATGGAAAGCCCCAGTGCTTAAAAGCTAGATAGATCATATGAACTGTCCAACACACAGATATGAGGCGACTAACTGCTTACCTACCCTGGGAATATGGAAGGGACAGCCTAAAATAGCTTTCAGCAACAGTTCTATTCTTCAGGCTGGCTACTGGTGCAGAGCCAGGATGGGCTGTCCCTCCAGTAAAAGCCCTTGTGGTGCCAGTGTAAAGGCCTGACTAATGCAAACTGACTCTTGGCTGAGGAATCATGCCATCAGCAACCATTTCTAGCCACCCGCTAGCAAATACTAGTATTTGCTGTCATTTCTGCAAGTACTAAAGAGTTGCTGAGTTTAAGTGCTGGGCACAGAGGTGTTTCAGAGCCTGAGAAGCTGTTGCAAGGACATGCAGCCATGGCACGCTGTCCCCATGTACATGTTGGGACCTGGTGCCCAGAAGACACTTCAGCTGCATTTCTAGGTCTGGTATGTGCTAGAGACTGAGGCACAGCAGAGAAAAAAAGGATGAAACACACAACATAGAGTTCAGTGAATTTGACTGTTTGGGGTTGTTTCTTTTTGTGTTGATCCAGTCAAGTCATTGCTGTTTACTGCTGGCTGACTGGGTTTTAGAAGCCACCACAGGAAAATCTTTATTAGGAATGCACAAACAGCCAAGGGATCTATCAGAAAGTGGGGAAATGAGATGTTTCTGTAAAGAAGAATGTATAGAAGACAAGGTTTTCTGATTGGGTGGGAAAAAAATTAGTGCTATTTGTCCTTTCTAAGAATCTATGGAAAAGTGAATAAATTACTCTTTGCAGCTCCTTTTATTATTCTGTGCAGCTGCAGGAAAAGACTGTATAATTTATGTGTGTTCTTGAAATAAAATGTCTGGCTTGGGGACTAGACATGGTAAGAGGGCAAGCATTCTTCTCGCTCCACAGGATTTAAAAGATTTTGACATGTCCTTTGAAAAATAAAAATGAAAGACTTTATCCAAAAAGTAAAAGCTCATCTTTCCTTTATAATCAGATGAAATATTTTACTACTAAAAACCCCACAACTCTTTATTTCTGATTAATATTTAATTAGACATTGTGACAGTATGAAATGCAAACGTCTTGCGGAATAGCTTAAAAGTAAAAGTGTTAATTTTTAATTCCTACAGTGGCCCACACTTGAATCATACTGTGTGTTCATTAATAGCTTGTCGTTTTCAGCCCATCTTACAAGATGGCCACATAACTAATTTCCTTGTTGGGCAAGTGCCATATGATGGAACACAGAATTGGATTTGTGGGCTGCATGTCACCCATAGACCAGTTTATTTTACAGGTCTTCTATAGCAGTTCTTCCATGGGGAACACAGACTCTAAAACAAACCTTAAAAGTAGCATAATATCTACTCAGTGAGATCCATCAGGTCTGGTGAATAAGTGGCCAGTCATGAGTGATGGTTCAGTATCACATAGAGCCCCGTAACATCCAACATTTTGTGTGCCAGTGACGTTGTGGGTTGGAAACTGTCCCTTTCTAATGCAATTTTGCTTTCTTGTTAGAAAGGAGCTGACAGCTGTTAAGAAAGCATGTCAGGCAGGATAGAGAATCCAGCCTCTTATGAGTCCCAGACCATAATGAAGATAAAATTTGCTTAACTGTTAACTTTTAATAGGATTAGACAGGAACAGTGATAGAGGAAAACTCAAATTTTAAATATGCACTATTTGTTACAAAATAGCCAATATGCCATTTTATGGTGTCCAGAGGAATGATGTATGCAGATGTACTTAGAGGATCTTATCTCCATTTTGACTAGCCAGAACCTGCATGGTGTACGCCCCAAGCACTCTGCTGCTCGGGCTGCCAAGGTGTGCGGCATCAGGCTGCCAGTGCCGCATCATTTCAGGCTTCCATAAGAAACCAGGAGCAGACACCTGTTAGCTGACCTGCTGTTTTCTCATTATCGCATGGGTTGGCCGAATAAACTGTCCAAACACTTAAAAGGGACAGTGGAGGGGAATAACAGCAAGCCTATACAATCCCCCTTTGTACACTGGAAGCCATGCCATGGACAGTAGTATATACATGTGCTGTAAAGGAGACTCGTGTTTTGTAGGTACTGATCTAAGGTCATATGCTCTCTACTCAAAATGCACTCTGAAGCGTTAAATTTTTTTTAAAATAATAATTAAAAAAAATTAATCCAGGCTTTTAAGGTCTTTGTAGCCAAACTGAAATGGAGAAAATTCTTATACAAAAGTGGTGGGGCCAGCAGTTTGTGTTTGGCTGAACACAGAGAGACAGTAGGATTGGTTTAGGATCAGCATTTTCAAGAATACCTTGTGTATTAGTTATGCCAATGCAACTAAAGTGTGTAGGAGCAGAGGCATATATTCAGGTGCTCTGGACCCAGATGCAGCCCTGAGGAGGTCACAATACCCAGATATTGGACCATATTTTGGTAGAGGCTCCATAGTCAGTGAAACAGAAAACCTGTTTTCTCCATTTAAACCGATATAGCTCACTTTGCACTGAAGCAGTTGCCTCTGAGCAGAAACTTTACTTCAGAGCAGTGTAGCTCCTGGCAAGAAGGCAGCCAGAAGAAGCTGGAGAGCAGTAATTTCCTGCAACAGTGAAGTCCTTTGGAAAGCAGATATGTACCTATGCTTTCATCTGCACTGAGACAGAAGTCCTAAGTGGCTGTTGCTTTGCAAGGTGAGAACTGAGGCCCCTACGCCTAAATAGATTTGGGATGTTCTGCATTCATTGCATGAATCTTTATGAAAATTTCTGACAAATTTTACTTTAAAAAATGAGATTCTTTAAATATATAACATTTGTTCCTAGATAACAAATTAAAATGATAAAGCAAATATGACATGCTTGCTAACTATAAAGGTAAGATATATTCTCTTTCATTTCTCTGGGGAAGTTATCCGTATCTCTGTGTATAAAGTGGAGTTCAGATGGTTGCTAGAAGATGTGTGTATCCACCATTTATCTTCATGAGTACTCTTGCCCAACATAAAGTGAAGACTCCCCCAAATAACAAAACTTAACAAGAGAAAAGGAGGTGGACAGATTCAAGTGTTAGTTTGACTGGGAACATCTGGAAAACAGAAGATAATGTTCCACAGACTTGTCTTTTGATTTATTGCTGGAAATTATTTGCAAAGCTGAACCAGTGCAGGAAGCTTGATACAGAAGATGAAAAAATACTTTGCAGTAGTGTAGTGGGTCTGTCTGAGCTGATTTTCCTCATGCAGCCCTAGGACCCAGAGAGTGTTGATAACACACACCTTTGTTATGACTATCAGTGCTCACATGACACCAAAGGTACGGGGGGGGGACAACATCTGGGAGGGGATACAACCCAGACAGCCAACCCAAGCTGACCAATAGGATACTCCATACCATATGACATCAGCTCAACTATAAAGGGAGGAGGACGGGGGGATTCGGGGGAAGACGTTTGTCCTCCGAGCAACCGGTACGCGTTCTGGAGCCCTGCTTCCCGGGACAGGCCCGACACCGCCTGCGGATGGGAAGTAGAGAGTAACGGCTTTGTTGCTTTTTGCTTCGCGCGCGTGCGACCTTGCTTTCTCTGCTGTTTATTAAACCTGCTTCTTATCATAACCCACGGGTTCTTCTTTTCCATCTTACTCTCTCCCTGCTTGCCTTGCTGACGAAGGTTTGGGTTGTGGGGGGGGAGTGATAGAGGGGCTAGGGGTGGGCACCGGGCACCCAGCCAGGGTAAAACCACCACAAGTAGTCTCATTGGTTTGTTGCCATTTTTAAGACTTGGGACTTAGGCTAAGTAGCAAAAACAGCTTTGTGCTTATCATTATTTGTTGGGAAATGTGTTTCATGCACACGTGGGTGTAAGTCAGCTTCTTTGCATGCTATCCCTGCAAAACCTGTCGGTTTTGCCAGCCTACAGAATAATTCAAGCCTTTCCGCTTTCATATGACTGTCCCTAACACCACTATCTATATTGTCCACACATTCCTCTCATGCAGAAACCTCCAGCTCTGTGTCAGTTAAATTCCTAACCACAGAGAAATTAAGTTAAAGAAATCTCATTATACATTTTAATTTGTGAAACAATTGAAAATAAATGTGGGTTTTTATTAGTTCAGAGTCAAATAATTTGGTTTAGAAGGTCTTTTTTTATGGAAGTCTCCAAGTCAGCCTGTGGTGGAAATCACAAGATCTACCTGCAAAGTTTTGCTATCACATGTTGTGCTGCACACATGGGAATAGAAGTGTGAAAGGAATAGAGGAAAAAGCCTTCGAGTTCATCTTTTAAGTATGTAACTTAGTTGCACATGTGCAACTTCTTCCTGATGGAAGATAAACCAAATATTTCCCTAATAATCTTAGTGGGGCACAGGAATGGCTATCCTGCCTTCGGAAATTATCAGAAGGCAATTGTTTACCTTTGGAGTCAAACATGAGCTTCCTTTGGCACGAGAACACTCTGAGTTAAGATTTTGGGTTTGTGCCACATCTGCAGCACGTGCCCATGACAACGATCCTGGAGTTGCGTCTCCCTCTTCACTCTCCCAGCAGAGATGGCAATGGCTCAGCTGCCTTAAGGAAACCTCTAGTTGACCTTAATGTGGGGAATGAATGTTCCTTGGAATAAACAGTTTGCAAAAGGAGGTTGCTAACAGCAAAACCTCAAAGGCTCTTGCACAACTTCAGATGGAGGAAGCTGGTGCTTTTGACTTTTCCCAGCTTTGAGTCTTCTGGGAGGAATGCAACAAAGGAGCTGTTGACATCCGCGCTCAAAGTGGCTCATGATGTACTCCCGGTGGGGAAAAAATTACATTCTTGGGTTTCATAGCTGCACTTTTTGAAGCTTTTTATAGCTGGTAGAATTTATCTTATGTGAGCCCAGTTAGAGAGAGACTACTTTATCTCATCAGGAAGAGTGCTAAGGACTTCATAGCTCAAAGGAGAAGCCTCCAGACTTCATCCTGATGGAAAAGTTTAAAATCCTCTGCCACTTCTGTTGCAGAAACAATGACTTTTGTGTCTCATGAGTAGTGACTGTTCAATAAATATTATCATTTTTCATCTGTCATCTCAGACAGCAAAACATGTCCACAGAGAGCTTGCTTTTGGGTTTGGTGCCACTACAATTTATAGACCACAGCCCCGTTTTGAACAGCAGCTGGACACCTATCTCAGGGATTCCAGAGACTTGGGAAAATGTGCGAGAGCTTCCCAAAGTGAAGCAGACAAACAGCAGGGTACATGTTGTTAAAAGTTTTTGAAAACATACTCAACACATCTTATCCCAGAGAATTCTGATTATAGTCATAGGAAGGAGGAAATGGCAAATGGTGGCACTGACACAAATGTGTGGGTCAAGAAAAGGGAAGAGGTGGTATGCAAGGATGCAATCGGTGTGCAGCCTTTGGGAGGCTCATGCAATTATGCATCAGGTGGGAAGGGAAGGAGGTGGGGAAAAAAAAAGTAGAGAGGCAGGTTTTGCTCTCATGAGCTTAAGAAAATGACAGGAAGACTAGGCTCAAGCCTTCCAAAGTCAAGGGGAAGCTTGCCATTAGTTCTAGTTTGCTTTGCAGCAGGCTTTAATATCCTCATCTTTACTTCCAAATCCCTGTCTGAAATGCTTCTGGTCAGTCCTCAAAATCAGGTTTTGGGGTGTTCCTCCAAGCCTTTCACCTGTGCATCCCTTGAAGGCAAAGAAGTGGTCTGCCTACCACCTTCCACAGACTGTCTCAGAATGTACAAGTCTGCAGGAAACTAATGGGATTTTTATTATCTTTTTTATGGGCATTGAAGAAAAGGACCATTCAGTTAATCCAGTCAGTTGTACCATCCTGATGGTAATGAAAGCATTACTGCATTTCCCCAATGCCCTACCTTCTAGCCTTCCAGGGGAATACAGTGCAGCTGTAAACCAGCTGTGCTTCATTTGCACTCAAAAACAGAGGCCTTTTGTCTGCTTCAACTGTTATTTGCCATCTTTTCTTTCACCTTTCTTTCTCCTTCTCCCCCTGCTTTTGGCTCTTATACAGGGAATGTAGTTGCTGAAAGACATGTTCACACTTTGAAGTGTGCCATTCACTTGGGCTTAGCATCTATCCTGAGAATATTAAATGTAAAGCAGCTTTCTCTATTTGTCATATGAAGTAAAGTGAAGAAGTGAAGTGAAGTGAAGTGAAGGGAAGTGAAGTGAAGTGAAGTGAAGAAGAATTACTCTTGTTGAGTTGGTACAAAAGGGTGGCACATTGCTGCCCTGGCAGCAGTTTCATTGGGAAGAATGGATTTCTCCTAGACCTTTAAGCACTTGGCAAAGGCCCTAATCTGTTGATGTACTGAAGTAAGTTCACCAATCAGTCATGACTGCTACACAGACTCCACATTTATAATCATTGCCACCAGCCACCTAGAGATAGTGTGTTGATCATTGAAGAGAGATGCCCTAGTTGTAACATCTCAGGGTATTTCCAGTGTTGTAGGAAAAAATCTACATTTCCCATTTTATCCCTGAATCAAGGACAAAGCTGAGTCAGATAATGAGCACCTTTTCTAATGCAAGCTGCTTAAATGAAAGCCTGATCCTTCAAATGCTAGTGAGAAGGTTTGCTATGAGCATCTCCATCAACACCATTTGAAGTATGGGTATCAAGCAGCAGATTGCTTCTCTCACTTTAGTCCAGTATAATTCCCCCCACATTTCAATGTCATCCTTGCTTATAAAAGAACCCCACAAAGTTTGATGCAAGTACTAATGTAGCAGGAGCAGATGGATTATTTCTAATGCATGGATCAAAAGAAGATAACGACGTGCTACTTTCATTTCCTCCCTGCTCCCCTAACCTGATGCATAGGGAGTCGCATCCACCCAACATAGACAGCAGAATTAATCCATTTCTTAAATGACTATTCAAGTACAGCATTATAGCCACAAATCCCAAAAGGGATTTGGTGCAGCTCAAATTCCTGGTGTGCAGCTATGGCAAACAGCGGAGTGACATATTTTACTGTGGTTTAGGTCTCTTTTCCTCTGACCTGTGCAATTTTGGCAGAAATGGAAGTAGTGTTACAGGCTGCCAAGGGGCTGCTGTTTTGAGTGTTGTTTTTTTTAAGAGCCAAGGTTTTTTTCTTGGCCAAAAAAATGCTGAGCTGGCAGTGATATTTTGGATGCTAGTGCCATCCAGTGGTCCATAAAGAATGCCATAGGGTACTTCAGTGTCCCCAGGGAACATTAATGAGTTGCATTCTCAGCCAAAGTAGGACCATGCTGAGAATACATGATCCAAAAAGTGAAAATCTTGACTGTTTGAGAGGTCCTTTTTTATCATTATTTTAAGCACTATGGCCACAGCCCCATTTGCAAAAAGGGGTTCAGTCCTTGGCTGTGTTTAGTTCCAGTTTGATACTCTCTGAACAAAGATGGGTACTCTGAAGTTTGCACAGCTGTCTTATGTTGCAGACTGTTAGCCATTTTTTCTCAGTCGTTTAAAGTAGATTATCAGAGAGTAATTCTGCTCATATGAATCACAGAATGACAGAATGTATTGGGTTGGAAGGCACCTCTGAAAGTCATCTAGTCCAACTCCCCTACAATAAACAGGAGAAAAAGCCAATACTGCAGCACGTTATAGTCTGAAATTTAGTAAAAGGACTTTTCTGTCAGCTTCTATATATCTATTCAGGAACATATACAAATGCATCCACATGTCAGAAGGAAGCAAGGTGAAGTTTATTAGGCCAGCTGATACCACTGGGAAAAAAGCAGACAAAACTTTATTCAGGTAAGGGAAAAGGAAGTAGTAAACTTCAGGCTACATATGAACCATTGTTCTGAGTTGCATTAGTCAAACAAATACCAAGAAGTGTAAGTAAAGGAGTTGTAGTGTAGGCCTTTGAGAAAATTGACAGGTGCTGTGAAATTTGCCATGTCTTGGTCATTTCTTCATTTGCTCTTCCTGCATGCTCTTCTTCAAGAGTTATGTGTGTTTGTCTATGGGAATTTTTCTTCTGTTAGTAAGCTTTAAGAGAGTAAGGGGCTGTCTGAAGACTAGTAGGAGGGGTAAATTCGGAATAAGTATGTTTATAATCCACGTGTATCTGCCAGTCTCTTTTGTTTATACAGAAGGTTTTGCTCTTGAGAGTGATTTTATGTCCCCCATATTATGGTTCCAAATCTTGAAGGACCTTGAGCACAAAAGACTTAACATAAAATAGGCATCCAGTGTGCTGAGCATAGAAGGATCAGGATTTTCTGCCTTTGAAAATTTTGAATCAGTCTCCAATATTGTTGCTGAAAATTGCAGCTCACAAAATGCCTTCCAGGAGGAATGTGAGCCACATGATCTATAGACTGCCCAGCTCTGACCATAGCTAGCTGCAGGAAAACAAACAGCCATCTTCCAGTAAAGTACAGACCTGAGGCATAAACTCTGGCAATGGGATTAAAGTGTGGATACACATGGCCTCAGAGTCTAGCCCAATCTGTTGATTGCCTCACACAAACAGAATAAATTGTTGGTAACAAACATAAAGCATGCATTGCGGAGACCTTTGCTCTGTGCTGGCTTGGATGTGACGATTCTCATGACATTAATATGAATAGACTGATTCACTGCTTGTGTCCCTGCCTAGAAGATGGTATCTTTATCAAAACATATTTCCAGTTCTCAGAAGAGTGCTAAAAATAGTAGAAGTGCTAAACCAACAGCAGGAAACAGACTCTATGGATCATCATTTTATACTCCAACCTAGTTAACTACATTGGCTCCTGAAGAATAATAATGTGAGGAGGGACTCAGAGGGAATTATGCTTGTTGCTTTTTTACATGTGTTATATATGTTAAGGATGAAACACAATCTTATCTGCAAGGACCAGTGTAGAATTGTGCAGGCCCAAAGGTAGACCAGAAAAGAAATCATGGCTCCAGGAGTCAGAATGTCATTTAAAAATATCCTATTTTAGGAGCTCAAATGGTCCCACTGATTTTGCTTTAGAGCTCAAATTCCTTGCACTGTTGATACCTCAGGGTGCTTCCCTCCAGCCATGCTGCTATGTGATGAAAAGAGTTCAGCATGACTCCCAGCGACTCTTCTCACCCTGTGCAACTTCCCAAAGCATGAATAGCTTGTGCAAAAAAGTATCGTCACTGCCTGGCAAGGTATCATCTAGAGCTAAATGACCAGTTATGCTATGGGGTGTATTCCTACTCCAGGGAAGTGGCATGAGGTCCAGCTGTTGCTACCAGCCACAGTAGCAGAATAATCTCCTGTAATTTGTGCCTGGAAGACTGAGGCAAAGGAGCTAGTGATAACAAAGCATTGTGTTGCATTACTCTGGATTCTCCCTTCGTTTTCTGCCATTGAAGTAGAAACTCCTGAAGAAAAGATGTGAATTATGGGGAGCAAACTGTATATTCCATGGGTGGCAACCAAGACCCTGTTGTATTCCAGCTGACTGTAACTCTTCATGGTTTTTACAGTCCAATGATTGACTTGAGTATGTGCTTTGCAGAATTAGGCTAAATAATTACCTTTATTTCACAATCAAGGACCATGAGAACTGTATTTAACATGTTCTGGAGGAAGAGGTCATTTAAGGGAGTGTGTGTGGTTGTGCAGGATTGCTTGGACCCAAATAAATGTTCTAGGAAAGGTCTTGCTATTTTCAGAAGTGTTGCAGAGCTAATGCTGCAGTACAGAGCAGAGCAGATCTCTGGCATCTCTGAAGGCATCTAGTGGAAAAGCATGAGATTCCTAACGTTTGGTTGAAAATGTCTGTTCTGCAATGTGTACCTTCTATTCTGTTTGCATTTTTTTTCCTTCTTTCCACAAAAGTGCTCTGTTCATAGTGGCCAGTGGTGGTTTTGAGTGTTTTTGCTCACCACAGTGGTGGGCAGGAAGAGTTTTATTTAAGTCCCTGTTTTTTCCCCAAAAAAGAAGCACAAACCAGATTTTGTGTTGAGGTATCTCCAGAAGGACTGCCTAGATGTTGTCATGCTTACAGCTCTTCTACCACGTAGAAAAAGTAAACTCAAAACTCTCCTCTCTCCATGCTCTCCTTTCAGGTGATGTTTTGTAACTAGCCTATATTACAAATTGCATTTTGTCCTACATAACACTAGTCAGGGGAATGGGATGATTTAGGTTTCACTTTCAATAGCAAAAGCTAGATGGAAGAAGGTTTGAGTTTGGGTTTTTTTGGAGGGTGGCAAGAGGTCAGGTCTTTTTCTTCCCACCAAGCCCAGTCTGAGAAAGTATAGACACCTACAGACAAAATGCTTTCTCCTCTAGTGGAATCCATCAAATTTGCCACTTCAGACATAAATATGAAAGAGCTTGTGATATTAGTGATTATTAGCAGCACACACTGTCCCCAACTCATGGGAGTCCATCTTGTAAGCTGTTTTAGACTGTCGGCTGACAAAAAGGGGACACAGGTCTCCCTTTCCTGGCAACAGGGAGTTTTGTACATTTAATTTTCAGGGGACTGTGGAGGGCACAGATAGACTGGCTTGAACTAATCAACAGCACCTTGCCTTCAGGCTGCATCATTCACCTTGCAGAGCAGCCTGCTCAACAATGAACTGTGAACTGTCTTCTCACTGGAGCACTTCTGTAAATAAGTCCTTGCTTGAGTAGAGCCATACCAGAAAACTCCCAGCATTTCAGGGACAGAAGCCTGCAATTCAGTAGCATCGCTAGTAGCAGTCTTGCCATGATCTGTGATTTTAGTGCAGTGTGCATGCCTTGTTAAGCAAAACTCGGCTTGCTCTAAGACTTAGTGCTCTGTTCTCTTTTCTTTGTGGCATGCAGCTAGTCTTAAAACTTGTGACTTTTAATGTTTTTAGTTGCTGTGACTGTCATCTACAGACAGGGAAGATCTATTATTGTTAGGGGCTGCACAAAGGAGTTATTTTGCAAGTAATCTGACCCTTGTCAAAAGTGGATCTCAGATGATGTCAGTGGTACAGGAGGCAGGTGCTCGCCAGATCAGTGATGTAGTCTGTTAAGTTTATTCTCATGCACTGTAAGAGTATGCATTGCAGATGTGCAAACAGTGACCTCATTCTGTTCATGTTAAAGACAAAGGATGAAGCTATTTGAAAATCCCAGTGATAATATACTTAAAGTACAACTGTTTTCTTTAGCAGTTATACTAAATGCTTGATAGGGTGTCAAACTAGTGTCCTCCAACAGAAGAAAGCTTGAATCCTAAAACAAATATAAATCCTGAGCAGATCTTTGTGGAAAATCAGTTCCTCCTGCTTTTGTGAGCCATCACCTCAAGAATCTTCCCCTGACAATTAGAAAACATCCTGATTTTCTCAGTGTCCATCTATAGCCCTGCTGACTACAGTTAGGGTTTCATGATATTATGTGCTCTTCCTTGAGCTTCCACTGTGCTTGTGCTCACATACAGAACTGTGACAGGAGGGAAAGCTCAGGTACATTCCATTTGTTTCTTCCTGGAGGATTGCCATAGTCTGCTAGGGGCTTGTGATGGTTCTCCTTTTTGATTTCAAAGTACAAAATTAAGGCAACTACACCAAAGGGGTAAATTTCAATCAAACTTTATTGTTTATAAAGAAATCACCTTAAGACTGCCTATGGACAAGCACGATAAGAGGAGGATGAAGAAAAGAATGTAAAGAAGAAGGAAGAGAGTATAGCTACTACCACGGATCCTGTGGCATCCCACTGGTCCTGTCAATCTTCTGGTCCTGTCGACTCTTTGGTGGGGAAGTGCTTCAGCCCCTCACCTCTCCATGCTGTATTTTATGATCCGTCACTCTGCCTTCCCTCCAGAAACTCTCCACCTTTCCTCAGAACTTCTTATCCTAAGTCCTCCTTTCTGGGTGGAATTCTTGTGCATGCCCAGAATCGTCTCTAGGGGGCTTCGAGTGGTCCCACGACTGCCTCAGAGTCTCTGGGACCCTAAAAGTGGCATGTCCTTCATTTGACCTGGACCTGGGTGTATGCACAGAACAGTGAGTTAGAATATGAGGGCCAAGTCCCACATATCAGTTCTCCAGAGGGGAACATTACGTTTTAACTGGAAGTACAGTTAGGCAGAACATTCGGATGACAAGGTTGAGACAATGCTGGACATCCATCTTTGAACCAACTCTTGCAAGGTTAACAGTGCTATACCTCTGCAAGATACCCGTCCAAGGATCTGAACCACAAAAATTCACAAAATACCAGGTTTTTATTCATAGAATCATAGAATNCTCCCCAGGGCAGAGTAGAGGCGCAGAATCACCTCTCTTGATCTGCTGGCCACACTTCTTTTGATGCAGCCCAGGATGCATTTGAGCTCAGGATTTGGGAATCCATTTAGTTTGCACAGAACTCTTGCACACAGTGGTTAGGTCAGGCTGTGAGAATGTTGCTGCCATAACATAATAACCCCTGGCAGGAACTTTTCTGCAAATACAGAACAGAGAGTCTGTCTCTGCCATGAAGGGCTGGCAGACTAAAGAAAGTTTCCCATCTCTGGCAGTGGAGTAGTAGAAACCCAATCAAGATACCATGGGTAGTGCTGTCTCCGCCATGGATTTAGAGATCCAAAGAGGCCACCAAAGAAACAGCAGAGAGTGTCAGGAGTGGTCAAGGATGCAGGTACTTTTCTATTTTTAAATGACCTTATGAAAAGTGAGTATTTTAACACTATACACACTGTCTGGTGCCCAAGCCTGGTTTGCAAAACTCTCTATGAGCAAAAAATAAAATATCTTTCTAACCTGACCTTATCAAGGTCTTTAAGTCCTCTCCTCATTTGAATTATTTGGTCCCCTCTTGTGCGGGGACTTGCAGCCAAGTGTGATGCTGACCTGAGCTGTGAGAACTGGCTTTCATACAGAGCTCAGCTGATCCTGCCTGTGCAGGATGAGTGGTCCACTAACATTTAGACCTCTCTCAAATTCCTTAATTGTGAGAGATAACTGATTTTTCATCCCCTCTTCTGTACCTGGAAATAAATTGCCAGCACTCTTCCCATACTCTCTTGTCATCCCTGGAAAAGCATTGGTTATGTCTTTTCTTAGTGGACTTCAGGTGTTCATTTTACATCCCCTCCTGCAGTGTCCCTGCAAAGGCATTTGAGTCACTTGTGTGTGACATCATGTCCAAGCCTGTAATTGTGTCCCATTTGGGCTCTGCAATGATCCAGCTTTTCAGGTAGCAGCACAGCCATCAGACTGTAATTAGCTTTGTGTGGCAGGTGTAAGTAATTCAGTGGAGAGTCAGCAATTTTCTTGAAAACTGAAGAGATGAAAAACACTGGTGTTTCTCAGCAAAGCAGGTTTTAACTTAGTTTGAAACAAATAAAAGATGAGTTTTGACTTCACCTTACTCTGGCAAATGTCACCCATTAGATAGGTGGGGAGCTGCTGTTGTCCCTCTACCTCTCTCCTTTCTCCTTTACCTCTGGCTGAAAAAAGAGACAATATGAGCACTGTAGCAATGTAATAAGAGTATCTCTGAGGAGGTTTGCCAGTAATATGTCCAGAAATCACATACTTCTGCTTTATAAGCTGGCAGAGACAGCTCTGCTAAGGCAAAGTCAGCATTGCCTCAGAAACTGTGAAGTAACCTGGCCACCAAGGGCAGATCCAATTAAATGTAGTTTATAGAACAAGATAGCTTTTTATTCCCCAAATTTATTACCATGCTGTTAAATGCAGGGAGTACACACAATGTTGGTTGATTTAGTTTAGCGCAAGCGTGGAGCAAATACTTGTGCTGAATTCAGTGACAATGTGACCTTACACTAGAATATGAGAGGCAGGTGCTTGAATTTGCATGGTGCTTTCCGTCTCTCTTGGCCAACATCCTTAAACATATTCTGTCTTTTGATCATGTTTCTTAAGGTCTTTCCATGTAACAGGTCAGAGATCTCCCTTGTTGTTGTCTTTCAGGTGAAAGAGAGGCTGCAGGGGGAGGTGGTGGGGTATGTTCATTGAACCTGTTGCTCTGCTGCGCTGTGGCTCCAACGGCGCAGCCAGCTTAGGAGATCAGACCTTTAATTCTTCTACAATCTTCTGCAGGAGATCAGTATGTACAAACCATATAAAATATCACAAGCTGAATTTTCCACCTTAATCCAAGAGCTGAGTAGAGACAAATACATATTTCACACAAACCTGAATGAAAACAAATCCTTCACCAGGGACTCCTACAAAGAGTGCAGGTTGAAGACAACAACAGATAATGACTATTCACTGAATTTATGTTGCCTAAATCCCTGGGGGTGTCTAACTCTTATAAAGACAAAGCTTGAAGGAAGGGTGATAAACCCCCTGGGGCAGCCACAGAGAAGGATCTGACCTTTTTTGAGGAAGCTCAGCTGTGCAAAATAGTGTCCTGTATGTCAGGATGAAGTAACCATAGGAGGAAGAAAAAATGTAAACTCAGAGAGGACCTCTCTGCAGTTGCACCCTCTTCCTCCAGCTTTTTGGAAAGAATTGCTGCAGAGATGTGCTTTCAAGCTAACAGAAGAGCAAACCTGAGGGGAATACCCTGTGGAAGGAGGAGAGGAGGTGTTTCAAAAGCTGAGGTTATAAAATAATAAGACCTCCTTTGCTCAGGGGTCTCTAGGAGACCCAGGCAAAGAGAGAGGAGCTTCACAGAACAGTTAAACTGTACCTGCGTGGCATCTTGCTGGGGTTCAGGAGAAGAGTCCACATTTCTCTGACTGGAGGAGGTGAGCAGGAAGAGACACATCCCTGAAACTTCTGGTATCTGCATATTTTGGAGGATGTTGCTCACTGCTTTCTGTTTAATAAGCCATTTAAATAGTTTGCAGTATTATAAAACTGTCAGGTGTGACCTATAAGTGTGAAATTCACCCGAACTGTACAGGCTTTGTGGTTTCAAACCCCTACATACCACAAGCATCTGTACAGACAAACCTGTACAAACCACACAGCAGTCATGCGGGTTGCTGAGATAACCTCAAAGCTATGAACTCCCAGCTGCACCTTACAGCACCAATGCAAATCACAGAGGAATGCAGGCGGTTTTCTGATGAGAATTGGAACCTTTGACAGCACTGTAGAAATCTGCCATTTAACAAGTGGATCTGGGTTCTGGAGCCAACCATCAAAGCAGTCAGATCCAGACTGTGTTTTCTTGTTGCACTTCCCCGAGTCTTCCCCATCAGTGCAAGCAGACTGACACTGCACACTCCTCTGCATCCAGCCTGAAGCCACTGTAACCTGCAACCATGAGCACCCTGCCTTGAGGATCCCATCCCTTGGAGAGCCAAGCAGGCATGTGTCCTAGGCCCAGTGTGCTTACCAGTTCCTCCATATTTAAGGCGATATGGTGGTGATGAGAAGCTGCTGCGGGATCTGGTTGTGGTGTCCAAACTAGGGAGGTCTCAGCCTTTGGTGGTGCAGAGAAGGTTGACAGATGAATTTGTTATGCAGTCCGTAGCATAATGTTCCAACTGTTCCTATTCATGAAGAAAGTGTTGGGATGCCTGACCAAAAGGAATGACATAGCAGTAATACCTCCCGCATACTGCTAAGGTTCAGTGTTGAGACATGTGATCTTACACCTGTCAGATTAAATAAGCTTTCCAGAAGTAAGCTGGTTGGAGAGGAAGCCAGTTCTTTTATGTGCTGTGTGGGCAAGATGCCAAGGCCGAGGCTGAGTAGGTTTTTCAGCATACCTAGATCACACACTGAGCATGCTTTTCTGCCAAGCACATAGATGTATCCACCCTTTCAATCACAATTGCATTCATCATTTATGGTCTCTGATCTCTCTGTGGTCTCATATCAGAGTAATGTGACCCCCCTGATGAACTGGAGAGGAAGCAGGGATGGCATGTCCAGCAGCCCCATCAGGATCCAGTACTCAGCGGGGAGTTACCCCTAGTTGAAGAGAGGCACTGGTGCCCTCTCAGATCTTCACAAAATGTATGAGATCTTCAAGGCTGGTCCAAAAGCAAAAGAAACCCAGTCCCTTATAGCCCCTTCAGAAAGAAAAGGGAAACATAGCTGTAATGGTGATTTGTGAACTGAGGTATTGTCTCTTTAGCCTTACCAGTTTGAAAGGACACTGGCAGTTGGGAAGTGGCAAGTCCCAGGCTCTCAATTGCATCCCCCTGTGCTTGCAGAGAACTTTCTCTCCCTCTTTTTTNTTTTCTCTCTCCCTTTTTTTTTTGTTTTTTTTTTTTTGGTGTAAACAAGGCAGTCTTTCCCTTCCCGACTGTAGCAGTTAGAACTCAAACGCACCAGCAACTGCAACTTATGTCAGCAGACCACCAAACATCAGACGATGTGAGTATCCTTATCTTGTTACCAATGTTAGACAAAAGCTTAAAGGAAGGGCTTTGAGCTAATAACTTTATCTTGCAAATGACAAGAAGCATTTCTCAGCATCAGAGGAGCCCTGCACAGTACAGCTACAAGCACAGCCCTGTGGCACCAGGAGCTCCAGTGAGGTGCCATGCAGGTCAGCACCAAAAGTCTCCATGTCATCAGGGCAGCTGCCATGCTCACAGGCAAAGGGAGGAAGCCTCAGCAAAAACATTTTGATGTGAGGTACTGAGACTCAAATAATTGGCTAATCCAGCCAGACGGTAAGGATTAAAACACAAAGCCCAGCTCTATGTATTAATTCCTTCATTTGGGCCTTTTCTACCATTACTTTGAAAAGAATAAGCAAAAAGCTAGGCACAATTCAAGTATCAGAATTAGTGCTGGTGCTCTCACTACAGGTCCTGGCCATTGCTCTGTGCTAACCAGCCAGACCAGTTTGTTCCTTTTCCACTGGAGAAAATCCTATTTTTAATTTCTGCTTAATATGCTGTGTCCTGGGGAAGTTTAAATTTACTGAAGTGGAGATCTCTGTCATACATGCAATTAAACTGCATAAAGAGGGAAAACAAATTCCGCTGAAATCACAGTCTTGGTGATTCCAATGTAAGTTCTCACCAAGTGAAAAATAATGCATAGAAATCCTCACAAGGCACTTCCTTAGGGGGAAACCAGCATAAGGAATCACATCTTCAGCTTGGATGTCTTGACTTAAAAACTTTGTGATTTTTTTTTCATTTCTTAATGCAAGAGTTAGAAATTCCTTACTGATTGTCATAATGTTACAATCAGCACCGCTTTGTAGATCAAGCTCAGCCTTGTATAGGTGTTTCTTTGCACATTCAGCATTTTGCTGGCATCAGAGATGTTTCCCCAAGCTTTACAATGTCCTGTTTGGCAGCATGAAGAGATATTTAAGGGGTATATGGGGCGTGAGGATAAAAGAAACACACACTTTTCTTTGGAGCTGTGGAAATCCAATTAAATGAAGCCCATGCCTACTAAATCCTGTCGTTTGCCTTTTCAGCAGCAAACAGTGAAAGGATGTACATTGAACAACATGGATTTAAACCAAGGCCAATTAGTGGCAACATGAGAGTAGGAGGGGTAGTGAACTGCTTTTCTACAAATAGTCTACTTGGCCTAAAGAAAACACCTTGTTCTATATTTTTATGAATGAAAGCTTAGGTCAAAGTCTGCTTAACATTCTTTGCCCAAAATGTACTTTTAACAAAAATACAGAAAAAAAAGTAGATTAAAAATAGCTTCTCTCAGAACTTTGCTGGTTTGCTAGAGAAAATAGAAAAAGTTCAGAATTTGTTCTATGTAGCATTTTTAGGAAGAAAAATAATTTGCTAGATGAAGACACTGAATTTTCCATATAGGCCAGGCTGCAGTAGAACAAGGTCAGCGTTCGCAAGCTATACACGTAATCTTGGAGGTCAACTGTAGTAGATGCTAGGTAATGAAGTTCAGCCGCCTGTCATTTGTGACAGGTATTAAGGATTACCCAGAATAATGGATAAAAATTTCATTATTTATGCTAACAATGTGCTCTGTGCAGTCTTTTGAACACTTTCTACAAATTGATGCTATAGAGAAGGTCCCTAAAGGTCTAAGGTGATTCTGAGTTCTTACACATTTTTAGGATTAGTGTAAAAAGAAAGTTTTGGGAGAAATGCTGGCATGAAGTTAATAAGGGGTGGGAATCTGGTATTCATGGGACTTCTGTTTGATTCATTGTCACATCTCACAGAAAAGATACTCAAACTCCAATGACTCTAGTCACCTCTCAGCAACCATTTAAAAAGCTACTACTCTTGATAAAATTGTAAATGCACAGGGAAGTGTAGCATTATTCCAGTCAGCAACTGAATGTAAGCAGCATCTGTGGGTCTCATCTGATGTTCAGTTTCAGTTCGGACTTGGGAGTAAGAAGGAAAGTCAGCTAAACCTTTTTGCACTTCAGGGACTCATTGTGGTGATGACGCAGTCAAAAATGCACGTGGGTGTTGTTAGACCCAAAACACTGCTTCCAGTGACCTGGTAGCATTCAGTGCAAGGAGGATATTGCAGGTAAAATCTTGGTTGCATTAAAATGGGGATGATAGCTCCATCAGATTGGGAATTCCCCCATGGCATATCAAAGGAATCATATTTTCTTCTAAAATAATTTAACTTCACCATCTTACTGAGACATTTTTGTGTTATGTTCCCTTTCGAAAATGCTAATGAGGGAGTTTTTCAAAACTAAATTCTTTCCCGCATTCATCTCTTTTCATTAAGAGCTGTCATTCTGGGAGCAGTGCCATCCTTTGTTGTTTGAGATGCATGGTGATTTTAATTAAGCAATCATTGTCAGTGTGCATCATGGTGGTTGCATTCAGTGACCAGTGAGCTATAATTGTAAGTGTGCAAGGCAGCTGAAGTTTTTGTTGCAACCCTTTAATCAAATTGTTGTCTTCAACAGAGAGGATCCTTTCTCCTCTTGAACAGCTTTATCCTGCATAGTCTCAGGTGTAACATTGGCAGTGGGCTTGTAGCAGTCATGAAATGTTCACATGATTAAGGGAGTGAAACATCTCCCTTATGCGGAAGGGCTGAGGGAGCTGTGTCTCTTTAGCTTGGAAAAAAAGGAGATAGAGGGATGACCTTATTAATGTTTATAAATATGTAAAGGGTGAGTGTCAGGAGGATGGAGCCAGGCTCTTCTCAGTGACATCCAATGATAAGACAAGGGGCAATGGGTGTAAGCTGGAGCATAGGAGGTTCCACCTAAATATGAGAAGAAACTTCTTCACGGTGAGGGTGACAGAGCACTGGAACAGGCTGCCCAGGGAGGTTGTGAAGTCTCCTTCTCTGGAGATGTTTAAAGCCCGCCTGGACATGTTCCTGTGCAACTTGGTTTAGGTGATCCTGCTCTGGTGGGGGGATTGGACTAGATGATCTTTCCAGGTCCCTTCCAATCCCTAACATTCTGTGATTCTGTGCTATTCAGAAGTCCTGAGCAGGAGTTTATCCTGCAGGGCTCCATATGGATGAACGCATCCTTTTGTACCCCAAACACACAGGAGGAGTGTTACGGTTCTCTTACTTGAACCCTGAGTTGTGGATGATACTCACACAGACGGAGAGCTGTGGTATTTGCTTTAGCAGATCAGCTGCTAGAGAAGGACTACTGTAGCTATTTGCTACTTTAGCAAGACTACTGAAGAAAAAGGATACAAGGCTGCAGTGAAAGCCAGTGTATTTCTGGCCTGGGGGCATTTTCTTTCTTCACCTTGAGGATCAGCTCTCTGCAATTGATTCTGCCATCCCTGTAGCAGGAACCCATTCAACATATGAGAAATAAAGCATTTCCGTAACTTCCAGGCTCTTCTACTGCCTTCCTCACTGAGGCCTGCCTCCGTGAATTAACTCTATTCTGTGTCCAAAGCCAGCATGCCAAGACATTTCTTGCACACTGAGGCAAGCTATTTAATGGGAATCAAGCCTTGTGACAGCAATCTCCAGTTTAAACAAGTTTCACAAGAGAGGAGGTGAAGGACATAACCTGATCATTAACTGTTCACCTTGTCTCCAATCTCTCCTTTGCTTCATGGTGTGCATACAACCATGGAAAGAGCAAGTATGAGGAAGGGAGCTAAACCTAGCCCTTGTCTTTTAAGTGGGTTTCACCTGCCCCTTCAGGCATTTATCTGCTCCACCTGTGCAATTGGGAACTCCTGTTTTTCATTTCTAAGTAACCCATCTGCTTGTGGTTTGGAGTGTTGGAAATGGCCACAGCTTTGTCATAGAATATGTGAATATATGGAAGATACATGGAAAGCACTGCCACAGCACCTAGTAGTCCTGCTGTCCCTGCATCCCACCTAGAACTTTCCGATGTACAATCTGCTTTGTTCAGGTATAGAGAGGGTCCAGTAAGATGACCCACCAGTGTCCTAGGTGCTTAGGGCATTTGAAATCATGAATCTGTGCTTTAGGTAGTAAGCCTCCTGCACAGGGAGACTTTTAAGTGAAACAGGGTGACAGGTCCTTAGATCCTACATAGGAGCACAGAGCGGAGTTTCCTTACATTTGGAAGCTGTATTCCAGTGTATAGATGCAGGGAAATTGTCCCTGGCCTATGTTTTAAGTGAAACCTTAGCAAGGTGGCTATGGGCTTCAGGGTACTGGGACAGAGAGGGTCTTGCAGGAAAATGCCTAAGGGAGCAAACCCAATACCTTGTATTTTTGTGTTGTTTATGGTGTAACTGCAGAGAAAAATGGATCTCAGAAATGGACAAGTGCAGACTCTGGTTCTGCTGGGAGCAGAGTAAGAGAGGAGCTGCAGGTGCCATCATTTCCCATCTGAAACACATATTTCCCAGTGCTTGAAGCAGGAGACCAGACAAGTCTCCAGCTTGCAATTACAGAGGCTACCCATTCAACAAGATTTTCACTGAGCACAGTCATGCCAGTGCATACGGTGATCTAGTATGATACACTTGGCAGGACAATGGGCTCCACCTTCTTCTGCTGGCAGCAAGTAATGAAAGCAGGCATCGATGATCCAAAAGGAGCAGGCATCCTGCCACTGACCTTTGAGGAGTGTTTATTCTGTTGTAACAGTGTCTCTGCTTCAGTTCTGCATCCTGCCTCTTCTGGTGCTGTGATTTTTATTGTATGCTCTTCACAACAGCAGAAAATATTTATAATGCATTTTGCAAAGTGCTGCCAGTACTGGGCTGCATCATTGCAACTGCTAAGGATAGTTACTGTTTACAGCTGGTCACACACAACAGGAAAATAAAAGAATTGATCAGATGGGAATGAAGCAGATGGGGAAAAAAAGAGGAAAATAAAAATAAATTAGTTTCCAGTATTTCTCAGTATTTTCTTTCCTGTGAACCATTACTGCAGAACTGCAAAAGAAGAAACAAGTTTACAGATTTGATTCACTGCTGAGAGATGTAAAATCATCACAGTGAAGATGGTCATTTAAACTACCACCCTGGTGAAAGTTTCAGTTTCCATGAGTAGTGATTTGGGATTATACTAACTGCATGTTGAAATCGTTAGCAAAACTCAGATGCTCCTTTTCCCCCAGAGTTCTGGATGTCCCTGAACTAGCAACAGAAAAATGAGGTGTCAGCAGCTCTTTTGCTTGTTTCCTTACTTGCTGCCCTAAAAATCTGTGAGCTTTAAATAAACAGGGAATAGTATCTGCCAACTGTGCAGAGTGGAGAGAAAAATGTCTTGCTGAAGAAATTCACGTTTCTTTGAAGACAATTCTTTGTAACTTTTTCCTTGCTTTGAAGTAAACTATAGTTTTCCTTCACCTGTGATATTTTAGCTTGCATTTGTTTCGCGTTGGCACAACAGGAAGGAGCTCACCCTCTTCTACCCCCTCCTCCTTGATGGGCTGGACACTTGCTTGGCACGCAGGATGAAACCAATGGGAAACCTCTTCACTGAAACTACTGGTGGTAGCTCCTCCATTGTCATGCTGCCCATCTCCTTGAGGATTGCAAGATACCCATCAGGATTTTTGTTGAGTTTGACTTTTTCTTTGTTGTGATTTTTTGGTTCGGTTCTTTATTTCCCCGCCATGTTCTTCTAGGTACCTGTGCCATAAGCCGTAGCCTGCTATCAGATTTGGACATGTATTTTCCCAGTGAAGTCAATCAAATAGCATTAAGTTTTTGTGCTGCTCCACGAAGTGCTTTCTGCACATGTCTGAGCAGGGTTTAAATAAAAGAAATCAGGTTCTTCTGCCAGTGCAAGGGGAGCAGAGGGCTTTACCAAGGCTTTACTACCCCAAGGATTTACACAGCTTTAGAGGTGCATGTTTCTCCAGTTATGACTCTGTATCACTGTATAATCACATGTATAATCTCTGTATCACTTCCCACACTGTGCAGGCAGATTTCTAAACAAGAATAAAAATGATTTTGTGATGGAAAATTGATGTATTTTGTGACTGCAATGTCACAGAGAAGCATTTTGGTATAACTTGTTTTTTCAAGGTTTGTTTTGGGTTTGGCTATATTTGTTGTTGTTGATGGTTTGTGATTGTTTGGGGTTTTTGACTGGAACACTTTGACAACTTTGATTCTAAACTGTAGGTTATTTTGATCAAATGTGACACACAACTCACACAAAGGTCCTGCACCTCTTCTCTGATGATTGAAAAATCAATGGTGTTAGGATGAGCATGAGAGGAGGACAAGCATACAAAAAAAATTAGCAAGCACCTCAAAAACATCTGTGGTTCAGGGGCTTCCTGAACCAGATGTAATTTCAATCTGTGTAGTAAACCTCACAGTATTCTTTCTCTCTGACTGTCCCCAGGCTCCCCTGGGAGACCCATCATCTTCTAGCGCACACAGCACCCTGAGACAGGGATTTCCACAGCAGTCTGTTTTCTTTGCTTCAAACCTACCCCATCAAGTTTCACTTGATGCCCCCTTTTTTCTTACAGAACAAGAGTGAACAGCAGATGCCCACAGGCTGTCTCCATGCCCACACTCATTATTTTATAGATCTTGATTTTGTCCTCCCAACATGTCTCTCTCATCCAAGTGGATGAGGTCTTACCAAGCAAGTGATATACTTGGGTTTTAGCAATGGGAAAGTGGCACTGGCCAGCTTTAGTGCTAAGAAGAAATTGCGTCCTTTCTGAAAACAAACTTCATGGAAAAATAAATAAAATTATGGTTTCCATGTTGCACACCCACATGTGAATGCCCAAGTAGAAATCTCATTTTTCATTGAGCAGATCTCAGGGTAAGTAACCTTGCCATTTGACCTATGTTCTTTTCCCATCATTTGGGTCTGCAACTAAAAAAAAAATTAAGTACTTCCACTTTACCATTTTCCTAATAGTTTTGGTGAACAGAGGGATATAAAGTTTAAGTCTTAGTTTACTCATGAATATCCCAAATATTTAGAGCATCCTTAGTATACCTCCAAAATGTTACTCTACTATGATTTTGGAAAGGTAACTATCCATGATAATTATCTGTACTCTTACAAAAACATCACACCTTAGACAGATACAAATACTTTCTTTAAACCTACCACATTCACAGTAAAACTGTCTTCAGTGCCTGTTTTCTCCAACTCTTTTCAACCTAGTTTCTGTAGTCCCTTCACTTCTTGGGGAGAAGAAAACCCCTGACACTTCGTGTCCACAGAATAGCTTCAAGGAACTTTGTGTGTGTTTGACATCTCAGCTGACAGTTTTCACTACCCCTCTCAAAAGGTGCAGGAACTGTAAAAAATCTGGTCAACCTGTATATACCAGAGCATCCTCCTGGCTCCTGCTTTCCCCCTGTGGCTTGAGCTCCATGCATCCTTGCCCAATGGAGGAGATCAGAAATACTCTTGGGGGTTACTTCTTGGAGGTGATTAGTACTAACTGCTAGCTGAAGCAGTGATGGATTGCTCCCTGTATTGTAGAAAAAAAAGAAAGAGGACATGTATTTAACTGAAACTGTCTGGAGTGAACCTGTTTGTTTAAAGTGAGTACTTTATTTTCTTGGTGCCAGGACCCTTAGTAAATTCATAACTTAACAGGCACACTTGGAAAAAAAAATATCTGTAAGTAGCTGAAAAGATTAATGAGGAATATTTGCTAGCTTTGACACTGAAGAGTGCCTTAACAAACACTCGGGTATAAGCATGTGCTTTACATCCCAGTGTTTTCAGTGAAGTCTTGAATCAGAATCCTGCTTAAGTGGGGGCTGGTTTCATCTATTGAATGCCTAGAATCCTTGATGTGGATTTTGGTGGGAATTTTGTTATCCAGACCAGTCTTCTACCACATTTTTTCAGAACACGCTCATATAAACAAGGAACACATATAAACACAACGGTCAGTGACTGGGAGAAACCTAAACTCAGGGTGATCTAGTGGCCTGAAGGTGAAATGTCCTGATAGCTAATTACCAATGCTGCAATTCATGCAATCTTCAGAGAAAAAAAATACTTTTGTTGTCATACTCTTCAGCCGTAACTATGGTTCACAGTCAGAGGCTAGAGGTGTGCAGTCAGGCTGACTGAAAGCCGGTGAAATGGAAACATGAGCAATATTCCAATTTAACTCCACAGAAGCCCACTAGTTAGTAAGTAGTTCAAGTATTTTAGTGCCTGCTGTGTTGCTGCCTGAAGGGAAAATACTATTAAGTGCTCTTCCTTTCTCACAAAGGAAATAAGTTTCCATCTATGTTTTATAAGGCTGTCTTGTCACATCCATTATACAGCATGACACGATCAGCCAGAGGAGGTAGTGTGGTGATTTCTGTCATGCGTTTTAGTGAGAAGGTTTTTGTGAGGGGTAGGATACATATAGATATATAAAAACTTATGTATGCATATACACACATATAAATGTAGGTCAGTTAACTGTGAAGATGTAGATGCCTTATGCTGGCCTATGGAGTGTCAGATTTGGGGTGTTAATGCCTGCGTATGTGAAATCCAAACATTCTGCCATCTAGCCAGCTTCGCACAAACAGGACAGAATTATCTTTATTCTGAGAATACTATGCTATTAACTGGAACAGCTTTTAGAACTACTTTATTCCAGTCCATGGCTGACCAGCTCTTTGAAATAACAAAGAAAAAATTCTGGTTTTCAGTCTCCAAAGTACACTGTTAATATTACTGAAAGAAGAAAATGACAAGAGAGATAGCTGAACAATGTTGGGGTTTTTTAACCCCTGAGCCATCCAATATCCCGTTCCATTCAAAAATGTATAGGGGAGTTGGGAATTGAAGGAGTGATAGGTGGCATGATCCACAGACTATCAATTTTACATAAGGAAGGATTTTTAAAGGCGCATGCATAAATTTTGTGTGCTTGTGTGTGCACAAATGCGTACACAGAGCAGTGGGATGTCAAGTTTACAGCTGAAGAAAAGCACTGTTTGTGATGTTTTAGTTGCCCAGAAAACCAATTTTTCTTTTCCAAAATATCTTCAGCAAAATGTTTTTGTTCAGCAGTAATATTCATACATACTTCACATAGTGTGGAGTATGTGTGTAGATGTAGATATATACAATCAGCATGTAAGAGTTCGCAGTGTATCACAGATCTGCCTGGCATATGCATCATTTTACTATTTTGCCTCTCTTGGATTCATGACTCCAGCTCTCCCATCACTGTTCTGATGCCTCACTCTTTGGCAGAACTGGTCCATGTTTGGCTTTGTTTTGAGTGAGCCTGGTGTTAAAAAAGAAAACCAAAAAAATTTCCTGATCTTGCTTGTAAATGTAATGCTTTCACTCAAAATGTGCTGGTTTGAGGTCCAGTATAAGCACAACTAGTGTCTGCATAGGCAGCATCTTTTCATATGCTCCGTGAGAATGAGCCATGAAGGTTTGGAATCCCTGCAAAACGAAGAATTCCCAGAGCATCTGTAGGGCACCTAAAATGAGACAGAAAAATTACTTTGAGGACTTAAGGAATCCCCAAATGTCTTCAAGTCCAACATTACAGCTGCTGAAATATTCAAATAACAAAAACATGCTTTCACAGGTAGGGAATAAAAACAGTTGTTCCAGTAACAACAGAGGCTGAGAGGCTTATTGACTGCCTCCATTTACTACTTAGTATTTCTGTCTTGGCTGTAAAATCTAAAATGAAAAGAGACTTCCAGGAGATAGAACCTCTGGGCTGGGGAGGGGTGAGGAAGAATTCTCCTCACAAGGTGTAGAAGACTGATGAAAGGCAAACAGTTGATCCCTCATAAGAGGGAGGTGTTGCAGGGGAGACAAGCAGGTCAGTCTTCTCTTGAAACCCCTGAGAGAGTCTGCTGCCTGCTGAAGGGAGCAGCCTGGGCATGGACAAGTGACTGTGTTCATGAACGTGACTGTGAAACTGTCAGCTGTGGAAATGACCATGCTGTCCTTGGTGACACTCAGTCAACCCAGCTTCTGGGAGCTGCTAAGGACAGCTGCTAGTGTGTGGTGGTGGCTTGGATTTTAAACAAAGCCAGCTGGGGGTTATCCATCCCATTTGCTTTGCAGGTAAAGCCTGTGCAATCTGGCTGAAACACCTTCTTCCCTGGAGCCAGGGAAAGCCTTACCCAACCTTGCTGGGGAAAAATGCTGTCTGCAACCTGGCTCCCTTCCTCCGTGATGCCACCCACTGCTTTCGTGTTGCCTTGCTGTCACACAATTGCACTACGTGGTCCGTGGTTTTGGCCCTTCATCTCAAATGCAAAAGCACATCTTTGTCCCTTTAACTTCTCTCTCAGCTGTTATGCCTGTTTTCTCCCCTCCTTTGGGATTGTGCACTCTGTTGCTGCTCCGGCTGCCGGAAACAAGTGAGGAGAATTTCTTCTGCTGGTGAGCAACCGGGTAGTCTGGGGCTGTCATCTTCCCAGGACACTGCTGGTTACATACCAGCAGGCAGAGGAGCAGGTGAATTGGGACTGGTGACATCTTTACAGATGCATTTGACTGCTTACATGCTCTTGTGAATCCGCTATCCTTAAAGCCTCCATTTCTCTGACGAGATTCTCTCTCTCTCTCTCTCATTATTTTTCCAAGGAGAAAAGGAAAAGGCAGACAGAAATAGAAGGCAAGAGACAACAGCTTGAAGACCAGATACTTCAGCTGCAGCATTTCAAGGTAAGGGACTGATGCCAGAAATGATGGATGGACTAAGTTGTTCATTATTAGACATGCAGATCACACATCTGAAAGCTGGGAAGAGCCCTCTCCGACATGAAGCAGCTTTCAGTGCCGGAGCCTATCTCTTGCAGTGATTGTGTCCTGCCTGCTTTTCATTCTATGTGTTTCATACACAGGACCATGTTGCAGAAATATCTTAGAAACGTGGAGTCAGGAGGGTGTGAGCGCAGGCAGCGCAGCAGTGTTGTTGTTATTAAGCACTGTTATTTATTATACATAATGATAAGACACCAATCGCTGTGGATTGGGAGTGCACTGCATTGCTTCAGTGAGCACCTTCTGCCTGCAGAGCTGCGTTGGATTTTTCTGGTGCCTGTCATTAGATTTTGTGTGTGTGTTGCAGAGGGGATGCTAGTTAACATGGATGTGTGTGTGTGTGTATAGCTTTGATTGTAAGATGAAGTTATTAGGTGTACATGTCATAATAAAATGGATATGTATGCACATGCAGAGTGTTGATGCATATGTGCATATATACATGGAGAGGTTCCTTGACATTTAACAGGGTGCTGAGCAGCCCCAGTCCCTGTTGGACTCCATGACAGCTGCAGATAGCATCATTTGAAAGCCATCCTGGTTATTTCTATCATTTATCCTTCCTGTCAGTAGCAGAATTTGTCTTTACATTTGTGCATAGCAAAGAGAACAGAAATGTACATGTGATCTTTTTGTAACCGATGCGCATTTGTGGGTCAAATCTCATTAGATTAGTTCAGTAGGGGAGCCCAAGGAATTTCAGTGATTAAAATATCTGAAAAAGGTGATCAGGACTGAACAGTTTATCCTTGCAGCAAATGATCTGGGCTGTGTTTTTAAAAATAAGCTATTTAGATTTTTTTTGTGCAGTAGTATTTGTGTGTGTGTGACAGTGCACCTGTACAGGGAGATGGTGCACAGAATTATCTTCTCTGCCCACACATGCACTTGAAGACCAGAATTCAAGTTATGTTGCAGACAGGATCCTTCTTCTGCCTCTCCAAGCCCCTGCTATCGTATTCTGTAAACTATTCCTCATTTTCTGGTAAATATGATGCAGTTAAGCCCAAGTAATTGATTGCAACCTACACAAATGCCCCAGCAGTTTCACCATAAATCTGTGAATGTCACACATTGTCTCTGATGTTATCAATGATGTGCCTGCATTTTTGTGGGGCAGCAGGAGTTGCCATTTTGTTGAGGCTGTCATTGACTACAGGCAAGGGAGAATTTCTTCTGATGACTGTAGATTGATAGAGCAGGGTAGTAAAATGCCTTTCCAGTGCCTTTATGATGCTTGCTTTTTTTCTTTTTGCGGCAAAGCTGAGGACTTTCTTTATTACATTAACTGTTTCCAAGCTAACTGCATTATGCTTTTTCATCAAATTCTTTAAGCAGAGCCTTTTGGAAAGCAAATTCTGGCAATTCTCTACTTCATCTGATTTATTTTGATATATCTCTTGCTAAACTGAATTTTATCATCATCCATAGGGAAAAAGTAAAACCTTTTAAGGTGGTGCAATGGGGTCAGCCCCTTAGCTGGTGTAAACTGGCACTGACTTCAGCCCTGCTATGCTGATTGCCACCAGCGGAGGTTCTCTTGCTGCATAGATTTCTTGAGTGACATACATGAAAATTAACTATTTTCCTTTATTATTTAAGTCACAGCCTGGAGCAGTAATTATATAGGAAGCTAAGGGAAGACCAGGTCTTAGAAATGTAAAATGGCAGCTTCCTGAGCTAAAAGCACAGCCACACTTAGGACCTGTAATGTTGGGTGCAAGCATCAAGATATGATAGGAGCTTCTCTACCTCTCCATTAAGTGAAGTCACTTCTTGTCAGAGAAGTGTGTTGCTTTTACTGAAGTGGTCACAGGGGCTGCTGCTCTAGGAGATGCCTGTACCACCTCACTTACCACTGAACAACTGTCTGCTAGGAAACCTGGATGAGGTGGTATCAGAGGTTTGTCTAGCACTGCAGAGTTCATACTTATTGCTGCTAGGCCTTTCCTAAACAGTGGGAGGCACTAGGCTCCAAATAAAAACAAACAAAAAAAATAGAGGCACTGCCTAACAGTGTTTGCTTTTCTCATTATGTGGATTTCAACTAATTCTGTGCCAGACATAAATCCGGGTCAAAAGGACCAGGCTTGCCTAGAAGGCCTGCGTATTTGTTCAAAATTCTGTGACGTTACTCAAGTCAGTGTAGAGTGCAAGGACTTCATATCAGCATGCATTAAAATCTGCTGTGGAGAAACATTTGAAAATATCTGGGTTAATCCTGTGTCTGCAGTATCTGGGTTGATCCCACAAGCGTAACAGCTTGAGTTCGCCTAAAGACATTCATGCCAGGATTCAATGGGTTTGCTTCATTTTTGTATAATGCCAGAGTAATTTTCTTTTTAAAGTACACTGTGTAAAATAGCATGTTTGGTTACCTAATAAAGGTTCTGGAAGCTACAGGTTTTCTGTTAATTTCAGACAATTTTATTCACATAGGAAAAATATCTAATAGAAATAGTTTATTGCTAATATTTATGCTAAATTACCTACAGTTTTCAAGTTGCTGATGCCAGTTAAACCCCTGGCAAAGTTACTTCACTCTACTACCAGTTTATTCATTTTTCTTTTGTTACCTACCTGGTTAAAAATAAGGGAACAAGTGGCCACTGCCCCATTGTTTAGGCAGAACAACCCAGCAAACACTAGAGTTAGTAAATGTCAGCACTGAATGTGGATGAGGCTCTGGTAACATGTTTTGCAAAGGCTCCTGAGTATGAGGCAAGTGGCTTTGTGGCCGAGGACATCAGGACAAAAACATGGCTCAGCTATAAATGATCTGTGTGAGTTTCTGAGTTAATCAAATGAAACTCTCCAAGTGTGAAAGTCTGGAGTAGAAAGAGTCTGGAGTAGTGTAGGCCCTGAAAACTGAATTCCCTCATTGCTGACAGTGAAAGTCATGTCATCTCTTCTGTGAATCACTGGAAATTAGGTATGTTGGTGGACATGAAGCATTCACATGGTACTTCAGGGCCATCAGGAAACTACATTGAAGGCAGGAGCTGTATTTGTCTATGTTGTGATCATATGCTTCATTGGAAACACCTTTGATGTTTAAAAAGGTACAAAGGTGCTTTGAAGCCCCATTTTTTGAGACTGAACATGCTGGTTTGCTCTAAAAAGAGGCAATTTACAATAGGTCTCTTTACTTCCCACCTACATTAATTCTTAATACCAAAATAATCCTTCTGTATAAAACAAGATGTGTTTTGTTGTAGTTTTTAACTGTAGATAGAGTTTAAACTTCATGTTCAGCAGTTCATTGACCATTTACCTACAAACGAAGTTTGCCATGTCTGTGGGAACTGCAAGTGTTACCAGCTTCTATAACTTGAAGTCAGAGAATTGGGCACAATTCGCCTTATGCAAACACTCTATCTACAGCGTTCATCAACCTGATGTGATTTCTTGAGGAAGACAATAATTGATTTCAGTTGATTAGTTGCACTGGAGATATAACTAAAAGGAACAGCTGCTTTGAAGAACTTGTTCAGTTGGGCAGCAGTTGGGCAGGCCCATTTTAATGGAGATGTTTACTATTTCAAATAAACTCCAGGGTAGAAGTGTTTCTTCCAAGATCTGGCCTCTATGGTTAGTTGAACAGAATTTCTATAATTGTTTACTGGAGCTCTGTTTGGTGGCAGGTGGTAATAAAATAAACAGCACAGAACCTCTTCTAATTGAATGAAAAATTACTTCTCTGCTGTTGCTTGCTATTACAAGAAATCCATTTATCACAGTTATTTTATTTCTGGAGTGTTAAAAATATTAGGGACCTGCTTCTGTTAATGTCTGATTCTTAAAGACTGCAGTTCATGAGCACTTAATCTATGACATAATTACATCTTTACTCTGAAGGAAAGGAAAGGCTTTTTATGTTAGAGATTTTGTTTGGGTATGATTTTAGCTGAAACTACCTAATCTATAAATAAATTCTAATTTTATTATTCTACAGCTACACTGCTATCCTTGATTTATTCTAGTCTTAAAATAACTGCCGTCAGAGAATATAAATAGATATCTCTATCTATCCAATACATATATGCAACAGTGTGGAAAAACAGAGATAACTTCTGCGAATAAAGGAATCTCGTTATTCCTTTATGTGGAATCCCTTTATGATTTTCAAGTAAATTAACCCTTAACTGAATTGCGCCTCAGTCAAGAACACAAAAAATGTTTGATGACGTTGTCCACAATCTCCATTCTCTACTGAGTCAGTGCAGTAGGCTCCCAAGCTATTCTTATTAATAATCAAGCACTTTTTCTGGTATGTGATGTCTGCTGTGATATACTCAGACTGACTCTGTTGTTAATGTACTGGTGCCCACTGCATCTCTGCAAGACTGGAAGGTTCTGTGATCTCCATTTCCCAAGCACAGTTCTGGGACATGGAGAGGTTAACAGCTAATTTCAAGAGCAATTTCCATTTCCATAGCATAACAGACCCTTGTTTGTCCCTTTCTTGCACTAGCATCTTTGGGCTGATGCCCACCTTTCCATGGAAAGGATTTAAGCTGAGAAGTGAGATCACAGAATCATAGAATGGCTTGAGTTGGAAGAGACCTTAAAGATCATTTAGTTCCAACCCCCCTGCCACGGACAGGGACACCTCCCACTAGATGAGGTTGTGCAAGGCCCCGTCCAATCTGGTCTTGAACACATACAGTGATGGGAAGCATCCACAACTTCCCTGGGCAACCTGTTTCATTTTCTCATGACCCTCATAGTGAAGAACTTAATGCTGTCCGCAGAGAATATAAATGTTCTCTGCCTGTCTGATAACCTGTTTCATGATCCAGAAGAGAAATCCAGATTCATTAGACCAGAAAGGGAGTGTGAGAGGAAACAGGACTACACAACCTAAGGATTTAGGACACTTGCGGTTTCTGAATTGCTTACAGAGTATGAAACCTTCGGATATCCTTGCAGGGAAGTAGTGGTTGGAAAGGAGGGATTAAAAAAATTCTTAAGTAATAGGAAAGCAAATACCTATCCCCAGATAAAATCTTTTGGCCACAATAGTGTATTTTCTTCAGGCCAGCTGCAACTTCTAACTACCTCAGAGAGATGAAAGATTTAGTCCTTTAATTAATGTTTCTTATCTGCTTGTATGTCATTGCCATGGAACTGAATATACTGTAATTATTCTGGTATAATCCCTCTGAAAGAACACTTTTATTCAGGAAAAAGGTATTGTTGTATGAGTTGTCCCACACAGGCAGGACTTCCTTGAAACCCGTCAAAATTGGCATTCATGTTTTCACCAACAAGGTCCTTCAAGCAGGTCATTGCCATTTCAGCAGTTTTCATTTCAGCCAGACTGTGTCAAAGTAGTTTGAGGAGGTTAGCAGTTCGCTTCAACCTCAGCCCCTCCTAATGGCCCTATATGTGTTAAAAAATGAATTCACATGACCTGAATCCAACTTTTTAAAACAGTGAATATAAGAACTTCTAAGACCAGAAAGGAAAGGAATCTTTGAAAGATAACTTTTCTTTCTGCCTCTTTTGACTGATGTGTGTATTTGAAAAGGAGTGATAAATGAAAGCTGAGGACAGACTGAATGTAGAGAGGAAATTATTCTTTCAGAAGATAATAGTAAATACAACTATGGCCATGTAGTAATGATGACAATTTGCAAAGCCTATTTGTTTTGGTAAGAGAGGATGCCAGTTTTCAAAATCTCAGATTGTTCACTATTCCAAGAAGAGAGGGGTTTAATTATTTTTTTTCTTTTTGAGTCCTCATAGAGAAAACCAAAGTATACCTAAATTCCTGGCTTCAGAAGGTAAAAGTATGATCAAGTTCTTTTCATGTATGTTTCTGTAAAAGAGGGTCTTATTCAATTTTTCAGTCCATGTGAAGTCCAGAAACTTCAGCTAGCTTGAAGCTATTTCTTACTCCAACTCCAAAATTCCCTGGGAAACAGAGACATTCTCACAAAGTTATAAAGTAATTTATGTATGAAGCGATCCTGGAGGTCTCCTCATGCCCCCACCAACAGGAGCAGTCTGCTCCCATGCCCATCTTCCTGCCGTTACACTTGGACTGCTGCCCAGGATGGCAATCCCGTGGCCCCCCTGGGAAACCTGCTTCTAGGTCGGACCACCATCCTGAGAACCACATGTGCCCTCATTGCAGCATGCCCTTTTGCAAGCTGTGTCCTCACACTGCTGGCATGTGCCTGCTGGGACAGCCTGGTCCCCTCATGTCTCCCCTTGCCCCTGCAGCAGCGATGAGAACTTTTTTATTCTCATCACAGTGCTTAATCTCACCACAAGCAAAATGCTAAATAATTGGACAGAGTCATCATTATCATCCTGCCATGAAGTCTGAAATCTTAAATAGAATTCCTAAAGAGAGATACTGAAAAATAAACCCCAGCTCTCTGGCTTAGGTATCAGTGTGATTGTTTTCTTCTGTGTCCTGAGTTCAGCTGGTTAACCCATGACATCCTGTTACTTCAAGCAGAACTTTTTGGTAGCCTGGATATATAGAAAATACATGTGGAAAAAAGCCTATGTTTGAGTTATCTTTCATCTTAATTGTTTTTTGTCTCAATGTCATCTCAGGTCTTTAATGAATATTGGAAACTATTACCTTTTATCAGGCTGTACCTATGATCCCCTTAGGTGAAACCAGTCTGCACAGACCAGAGCTCTGTGGCTGATGAATGATCTCAGCAAGAGAGACACAAACTTTGTGTCTTCTCCTATAGAGTCTTGACAATGTCTCTTGCTGTGGTGGGTTTCCCTGCAGCTGAAAGAGGTTGGATTTTATTTCTTCTTCTTCATCATTGTGTGGAAACAACTGTCTACTTGGTTTACGAAGTTAAACAAATCATGGGACCTGAACAATTTAAAAGCCATACACACAAAATATTTACACTGGTGATCTTGCTAATGGATGAGAAGCTTACTCTGAGAACGTAAAACAATTGGTGCTTTTTTCCTGCAAAGCGTTCCTGATCGGGCCTCTATCTTTACAGCTGCAGTTTCTGTTCCTGAGAGTTTTTAAACAAAGCATGATACCATGAAGGAGCTACAGCTATCATCATACTCATACCTCAGATATCTTGCCATGAACATGCCTCCCCCATGCATCTGCAGCTCTGGTTGCACGTGGCTTGTGCTGCAGCCATGCTCTCACATACACTTGCCTTACCACAGGGGCACCCAGCTGAGATCTAGGCCTTCCAGATCATGCCAGCTCTCTCAGTCTTCTGTCATGCATTTCTGCAGTCACACTGCACACTTTTAACTCGTTCTTCTCTGCTCTGTTGAGTGCCAAACATGTGCTTTGAGGAAGAGCAGTGACTGAGTAAACAGTCAGGGGAGCTGAAGGGCTGTCAAATGTTCCAGCTACAGCAAACAAACAAGGGGGAAAGATTATTTCTGCAAAATCTTTTGGCTGCCAAGATTAGAGGTGGTGCTCAGTAACAGCAGCCATCATTTATTTTTATTTATTTACTTACTTACTTTATTTACTCCTCTCACCACATGCACCTGCAGCCCAGTGGCTCACTGGTGCTGTAGCAAGCCACTGTCACCCCAGGAGTTATAGGGAAAGAGGAGACAAACTCATAGGGACAAGAAGGACACTGGTCCTTTGGATGAGCAGACTGCCTTGGTGGCACCAGGAATCTGAAAAAAGACCTGAAGACCGGTGGTCCTGTGCTTGGGTGTCTGCTGCAGTAAAGGTTTTATGAAAAAGTAAAACTCAGTCAAGTGACATGGTGGCCTGTGCTTGTGTGGCTCGGGAGAAGCTTTGGAAGAGGTTAGGCCATGCCTGGTCACTAAAGGTTGTCAGTTACAGTGGGTAGGTCTTAACAGACCTTGAAAAATGTTACTTAAAGTGTTTCAGTGTTCTGTGTGGTGAATACACATTCACTGGCTGCTGGAAATTGCAATTCTTGGTCTAAGTGTATGCTTCTTAAAAAAGAAATTAAGACATCACTTCCTTAAGACATTTTTAAGAAATGTTCTGTTCGTTTCTTGAACAAAGAAGAACAACAACAAATCTGCCACTCTACAGGATAATATTTAATCTGCTTTATAAACATGCTTTTTTGATCTGGGGCTGGCTAAGCTCCATCAGCTAACATACATTTTTTTGTTGGATTATGCTTAGGTTTTTGAAGTCGAGACTACAATCAAGCTGCAAGTTTTTCAGCATGACTTAATTCCCTGATCTGCGCAATGCTTGAGTCATAGCCATGTATCATGCAGACAAGCTCCTTAGGCTAGAACAAGTGTCTTAGGTGACTGGAAAGGCAAAAGAAAGTTTTGCTGCTATACAAAACCAGATTATACCAGCAAGCTGGAAATCACTACTTGTTCTATTGCAGGTCCAGTCATGCAATACAAGGCCACATCCACCTTGTGACAGAACAGAGTAAAATCTGGATGAGGGGATTGAGTGCACCCTCAGTATGTTTGCAGGTGACACCAAATTGAACAGGAGTGTCGATCTGCTTGAGGGTAGGAAGGCTTTGCAGAGGGATCTGGACAGGCTGAATCAATGGGCAGAAGTCAATTGCATGAGGTTTAATGAAACCAAGTGCCGGGTCCTGCACTTTGGTCACAAGGACCCCAGGCAAAGCTACAGGCCTGGGGAAGTGTGGCTTGAGAGCTGCCTGGTAGAGAGGGACCTGGGGGTGTTGGTGGACAGCCAGCTGAACATGAGCCAGCAGTGTGCCCAGGTGACCAAGAAGGCCAACAGCATCCTGGCCTGTATCAGAAATGGTGTGACCAGCAGGAGTAAGGAGGTGATTGTGCTCCTGGACTCAGCATTCATGAGACCACACCTTGAGTACTGTGCCCAGTTTTGGGCACCAGAGTGTAAGAGAGACATTGAGATGCTGGAGCAGGTCCAGAGAAGGGCAACGAAGCTGGTGAGGGGTCTAGAGAACATGTCTTATGAGGAGCGGCTGAGGGAACTGGGACCATTTAGTCTAGAGAAGAGAAGCCTGAGGCGAGATCTTACTGCTCTCTACAGCTACCTGAAAGGAGGTTGTAGAGAGGTGGATGTTGGTCTCTTCTCCCAAGTAACTAGTGATAGGACAAAAAGGAAATGGCCTCAAGTTGCTCCAGGGGAGGTTTAGATTAGGAAAAATTTCTTTACTGAAAATATGATTAAGCACTAAAACAGGCTGCCCAGGTAAGTGGTGGAGTCCCCATCCCTGGACGTGTTCAAAAAACGTGTAGATGTGGTACTTCAGGACATAGTCTGGTGGTCATGATAGTGTTGGGCTGACAGTTGGACTTGATGATCTTAGAGGTCTTTTCCAACTTTAATGCTTCTATGACCACACCTCTCCTCCATTTTGCAAGCAGGCTCTGACACACTGAAACCCCATATAGGAAAATTCTACATCAGTCTAGGCAAGAAGTTGGACTGTTTTCTTTACCTACTGGAAAATTAAGTACTACAGCACCATTCAGGAATGTATTTTGAGGTGCTGCTTGTTTCAAGATGGACTTTGCTGTCATACTGCTTACGTCTACAGCCCTTCTTTGCATTTGCATTTTTATTCATGTATGGTTAAGGGCATATAGCATTAACACGCCTGCTCGCACTACAGCCATGCAAACAATTTTTTTTTTCCTTTTTTTGGAAGGCAAAGGAAGGCCCGCTGGCAAAGGTACAAGTCTTTCTATAATCTTGGTACACGTCCCAGTAACCTCTTTGCTAATGCCAGCAATTGTGCAGCACACCAGCAGGTCAGACCCAGACCCACTAGGTGACCTGCACTAGCTGGGTTAGGGCCAGCTGGATGGCAGGGGAAGCTGCCTAAAAATACAGCAAGGAAGCGATGCAGTGTTCAGAATGGCCACTGGAACAGGGTAGAAAAGAAAAGGGAGGAATCCCAGAGGAGTTTTAATGGTGGCCATTCTTGCACTTGTGTTCCATGGAAACTCAGTTTTATCAATCCAGGCAGATGCTCTGCTGCTCCAGGAAGCCCTCCTTCATGTGGCTGACCTGCAGGCTGACAAAGCCACAGTCCCTGTGCAGGGGCATCCAGGTAGCTGCTCAACAGCAAAACTGGGCTCACTGCTGCCTCAAGAGCAGCAGATCTGCCTGGAAAATTTAGCTTTTTTGTACCAAGAGAGATGTGAAGAGCAAATCTGAAATGCAGCCAGTAATGCTAGATCCTAATGGGAGTGTTCAGGGCTAGTACCTGACTCTCAAACTGCCAGGTGGAGTAAGAGATTTATAACACTCTTTTAGTAGGACATGGGCTGGTTATATTCAGATTTGAGAATAGGAGGAGCCAACCTCCTGCATTCACCTTTTTTCCCAGATAGAAATATTAAATGCATGTACAGAGAAAATAATAATAATAAATAATAATAAATAATTACAGCTCTAAATTGTTAATATCTGTTGGTCTTCAAGCGTCAAAACTTGAAGACTTTTGTCAAAACTGCAGTTTGGCAGGTTTCTGTAAAAGGGCCTTTGATATAGCACTACTGATTTCAATGGAATTACACCAGGGATCATTATTTCCCATTTTGTATGGCACAGAAAAGCATCATTACCCTGAATAGTCCATATCCAGTAGTGTTTCTCAAGAGCAGGCACATTCTACTGAAGGAGGCTGTCTTGAGTCAACTTTTGACCTTTGTTTCTCCTCAGGATTATCAGCTTCCGTGAAAATAACTGAGCAGCCAGAGGAGTGCTCCAGTTTAGCAACCACCACTCTCAGGGAGAGATAGTACTGATTTCCCACTTGTAAATAAAAAAAACCCCAAACAACAAAAAGCAAACCCAAAACTACTTGAAGAAACTACCTCAAAAGTTAGCAGCGCAAGAATTGGCTTTTCTAGAGTCAAAGGGCAAGTCTGGCAAATACATCTGGGCCTCAGGTTAAGACACTGTCACACTTCGTGTGGGACTGGAAATGTTATTCCTTTCAAGTAATGCTTATGGAAGTAGGTCCAAAATCAGCAAGTCTGATGGGTAGAATTAATCACCTTTGACGAGCAGGGAGTCCAGAGGTGGCATGTAATGAGCATAATGGCATATGAAAATGGTGCCAAAATTATTTACTTGCTATAATAAAATGTCTCCAGATACTTAAACATTTGGTGCAACATTAAAGCAAAATGCAGCATTAAAAGCAGAGATTTTGTTTTCAATACAGCATTCATTCTACTATGCGCATTATTTCCTTGCTAGTACTAAATGTAAACAACTTAAAGCCCTTAGGCTTTACTGTCCTGGAGCATGAAACGGGAATAAATATCACGTAAGGGAGCTGTGCACCACATTTATGGTCATTACTTTGTCTACTGCATTCACACATTTGGCATGATTTTCTTCTATTCTATCCAATATCTATTCACTTATTTCTGTCCTCACCATGATCTGTTCACAGAATTGTGACCTGGTTTTTCATTTTTTGCATGGTGCAGAAGTCACTCTGCTTTCATACTCTTGAGTAAAATAAATGTGAAGCTGTCAGTTATCTCTGCAATCTCACTTGTGTGCAAAGAAACCAAATTACCTGAAAGCAGCGGTGACTTAGAGCATCACAAGCCCAGTGCCCTTTCCACTTCAGTAACAGAGAGCCTTTTTAATGACATGATCTAATTTCTGGTGAAGGATTTAGCCCTGAAGAAATTGTACTCTTGAAGTAAATGAAGGAATACTTATACCAAGCTACCATCACATAGCTGGTTTTGTACCTGTGAAGTGGTTCCTTCTGAAGGTGCAGCGCATTCACATTCCAATATTGGAATGAGCTGTACAAACACCTGTATTTTTACAAAAGTATATCTGGCCACTCTTGGAGCCCTCTATAATTTTGACAGTGTCTAATCATACAAGACAACTTCGGTTCCTAAAGAAGCTCCATGATGCAGTAAAGAATTAAAATTCGTAACAGACTGTGAAGGAGAAGCAATTCTGAAATACTAGCTTATGGCCATTTTAATCACAGACTGTTAATTAAAGCAAATGCACAACATTGTTAAGCAGGAATAACTCATACAGCTTGCTATTTCTGGGCTCCATCCTCACACAGTTTTGAGACACCTCCCATTCTTCCTAGGATAGGATTTTGCAAGATTTTTTTCAAGAAGCATAACCCAAATTTCATAGCTGTAGAGGTAGATGACAGCTAACTGTCCTTTGTTTCCAAGCTGCTTTGGGCTCTGATTTGCATCTGACTGGGCTGCCTTGATGCTGGCTGACTCACTGGGCTACCTGGTACTCAGGAGCTGTGCCCAAGCGCCCAGTGCAGCTGTACCACCACCTCCCTGTTGCGCTCTACCACCCTTGATTTCATCATGTATGCCAAAGCCTTCCACTTGGCTTTCTGATGAAAATGCCCTGGGAAAAGCTTGCTCAAAGCAGGAGAGAGATTCTTTCACCCTTACCAACTGCCTTAGCAGTCATCTGGCAGGGGAGAAAATGTTTCCCAGACAGCAAGACAGTTATATGTGGTCCCCTGATACATGCCTGCCTGTTTGCCTATTGTATATGCGGTGGGTGTATAAATATCCTGTAACCTCAACAGCTTCACAAATAGACCCTCTGAATTTTAAGAAATGCTTCTTATAAGTGTTTCCATTTCTGAATCTTCTTGTCTGGATTCCTCGGTGTAGTATTTAACAAATGCCTTAATTTTCGTCTTAAAAAGGAGAGCCAGAAACATCAAAGCTACCAGCTTTCCTGTTTTAGATAAAATATGCTGACATTTCACCCAAGAGGGAGGATTTTTAGTAAATCATAGGACTCTTGCCTCTAAATACATTTTTTTAAAAATCCCATTGATGCTTTTCAGTTTCAAATTCATGCTCTTAATAGGTCAAAAAAAGAGGCTTCTGGGAGAAAGAGGTCATGTGACTTTGTAGCTTAAATGTTTTACATAAACAAAGAGCAAAACAAAAACTGCACAAAATATCTTATTTTTGGTGTGCAGCAGTTGTACTGAAGCATCAGCATGGAGTTTCTGTAAAAGCACATTGCAGAAAACTTGGGTTGTATCTGTCCATCTGTAGCAAATGAGTGACTGTTAGCTGAAAGTCTTCAGTGCTGTCCAAGTAGCGCTTTGCCAAAGGCTTTATGAGGACTGCTGGAGCCATATCTAAACCAGGTTTAAAACAGAGAAGGCCGCCTTCATCTTTAGAGTTTGGTCTTTAAAAACTTAAGGGTCATGATTTCACAGTGCTTTGCACTGGATCTAGCCCAGCAGGTACCCGCTGAGTTGTGCTGCTGAGGTCTCTTAAATGTCAGTGCACAGGCTGCTAAATGCTTAGCACCTCAGGACCTGTAAATTCATTTTTCACCGTCTCACTTTGTTTCTTAGTACATGTGATGACTTAAGAGTCCTCTGCTGAGGTGACATTTCAATAGCACGTTGAGCCTGATTGAACTGGTGAAGCTTCTGGGCAATAAGCAGCTGGTTTGAACGGGAAAGCAAAGGTCCCACAGAGAAATCTCACTATCAGCCCACAAAATGCATCAGGAATCACTAGTACATGGTAGTGGTAGCAAAAGAAGCATCAAACTGCAGAAATGGTGGCTGGAAATAGCCATGACTAACTTTTTGTTAATTAACACCTTGGAGGCCATGAGCAAAGCTGAGCTCAGCTAGGTAAAGTATATCTCTGGCGTCAGCGGGTCTGACTGTTGAACATGTCTACATGGAGGAAGACCATGAGACCTTTTGTGTCATGCAGAAGTCCTAATTCATATAGAAATCATTTAAAACCCACCTGGAAGTCCTCTGATGCACAGCACAGTTAAAGCCAGTGAAAACCAGTCATTTATAAAGTCTGTTTTGCTTGTGTGTTTCATATTGGTTTCTCTCTGCTGCCCTGTTAAAATCTAATTGCTTGATGTCAAAGAGACCATGGAGTGATGAGAATAGTTTGTGCATCGATACTATGTCTATATATACACTCAAAACAAGTAAGCCTTGCCTGTCAAAAATCTTTCTGTTTTGGCCTAGGTTTGAAGCCTTTTGGTGATGTTTTTCTTTTTACATAGTTCACACAAGTCAAGTTCCACTCCAGTGACAAACAGGGCATTGAAAGACTGATACTGCACATTTGGGCAGCTTCTGAAATCCAATTTCTTCGAATCGATGATTTCCTTATTAGCTTCTCTTTGCTGGAGAGGATACATGCTCTCACAGCTAGTTCCTTGAACTGGCATTGCCAATTGTTTTGCGAATTCAAGAACAAGGCTCCCCTTTTTTGGGCAGTACAAGGGGATAGTTTGTTTGATCCCTTGGGTGATGGTTTTCTCCACCAGCTCCATTTTCTTATTGCCAAGGGGCAAAGTCGTGCATGGCTTTGGGCTCCTGGTCTTCCTTTTGGCAGGTGCTTGTCCTATCTGCCGACTGATCTGCCACATCTCTGTCAGGATTTGGGCCCAAAAAGTCACACAGGCTGATGTGCTATTTAAAAGATTGCTTGCAACCAATGCATCTCCACTGGTGAACTCACCTGGGTGACCTGCAGCTGGATTAGACCATGGCCAGGTGAGGCTGTAGCCATGTTTCTGTGTAGAATGCATAGCAAAACTCCCAGGAATAATTCTATTTGGCGTGGGCTGTTGCTGCTTTCTGCAACAGTATTGCTGTGCCCTGCGGTACCCACAGTTTCTGGAATATTTTTGTTCATTTGTTTTAATTTGTGTGTGGCTAAGAAGTGATGTGTGTGCTTGTGTGAATGTATATGTGTATATGTGTGTGTGTCTGTATGCCTGTAAATGCATGGAGACAAATCTGATTAATTTAATAGAAGACTGATTTTATCCTTCATGAAACACATTATATTTCGAGCATGCTGCTTTTTTGCTTTTGAAGTTTTAAGAAGTTTATCATTTTAGTCCTTCCAGCCCATGCCTTATCATTCACAAGAGACACACACTTTTGTTCAAAGGTTTCATTTCTTGCAGAACTGCCTAATTTGTGTGGTTTAAACTCCTGTTTTTATTAGGAACTGAAAATAAGTTCATATTAAGGCACTGATGGTAAATAATGTGTAATGCAAAATTGACACTCCTAAATCTGGAAGAGCTGGATAAACAGCTGATGGATTGCCTGAAATCAACTGTCTAGAGCAGTAATTAGAAATTCAGTGGGGACAATCTAATATTAAGAAGCACAGGCAGCTCCTTCTCAATCTTCACGTGTTTTTTCCTCAGTCTGTTCCTGAGGTTTCGGGTTTTTTACCTTACAGTCAAAAGCTCTTCGGGAAAAATGGCTGCTACAGGGAATTCCTGCTGGCTCTGCAGAAGAGGAAGAAGCCAGAAGGAGGCAGTCAGAAGAAGATGAGCTGAAGGTGAAAAAGCTGGAAGAAAACATACACAGGTAGGGACAGTTTCCCTTTGCTTTGGCTTAAAGCAATCACCATTGTTGAGGCTAGAGACCTTCCTTGCCCAAGTCACCATCTCTGACAGCAGCTGATAGCAGCTGCCCAGGGAAGAGTGTAAGAAGTAGGCACACATACAGCTACATGTCCCCGGAATTTGTTTCCCAAGTGTCCATGGTTTGCAAGGCAAAGCCCTTGTGGTATCTTTGTGTTTAATGGACATTGATGGATTCCTGTCACAAGGAAGCTCAAAAAAGGGCTGAGTTCCCCCTTCAGATGCACATGTATGACTTGATCAACACTCGAGAGATTCTCCATTGCTTTACACCTCCTACAGCCAAAAGGACTTCAAACAGCAGCAGCATTCTTTTGCACTCACTTTTCACTGGTGCAAATAACTTTTCAAAATGCAACAGCAGATCAAATATCTACTGCTTTCAGAAGCAAGGTTTGTGCATTAGAATTATTTCCTTCTATCAGTTTCCCATTGCAGTCTGAGTTGACGTTTTTCTTCTTTTTTTTGTTTTCCTCTGTTTTGCTACAAACAGTGGGCTCTAAAGCTTATAAGGAAAATGCTTTTATCCCTCACAGGACAAATTCCAGAGCTGCTGCTTCTGCCATTTAGACTATGTGAATTTAGGTTTTTTCAGCTGGCAAAAGTTGGTCAAATTTGGCACCACAGCTTTTACAAATGTGTCACCTGAGGCATATGAGACTAGGTGATCTCCAGAGGTTGCTTCTAACCCCTACTATTCTGTGTTTCTGTGATACAAGTGACAGAAAAGCAAACAGGACCAACAATCCAAGAGTTGAGTCCTAGCATCTGGTGAACTCAATTTGCCTCATGCCAGGTTTCTTCTGGAATTTCTTGGAGAAATCACTGAGAATGTTTCTTTGGGGATATACACAACCATACCTACCCTAAGCTTGAGTGACACTAAATGACTTCTGTGTGGAAGTAATAGATCAGCATGAATGTAATTGTGTCATACTACTAGTCTCTATGTTATGATTCCTGTTAATTAAAATTGATCTGAGAATGTATATCGTTCTTTTCCATCTCCAGTAACATAAGGCAAGAAAGCTTTAGATTTTAGGTTTCGTATGCTACCTGATGGTTTACTCCATAAATTAATGCAGTAGATGGAAAGAATACATGGACTGAACTTCAGAAATATGTGCCATAATACATATTTCATCTAGCACTGAATGCTGCAGAGTGCTAAGTGCTCTGACCCCATCCATGAAAACATCCCAGCAAAATATATCATCATGTGCTTAATTTCAGCTATGTTATTACCCGCACTGAAGGCAATGAAACCTGCTTTGCTTAATTAGTTCAAAGTGTAGGATGAAAGTGTGTGGTTTTTTCTTCCTTAACTGCAGCCATGAAATAATATCTTAGAATATTTGGAAGTAATGGAGCTCTCTTCTGCTGTGACCATCTATCTGTCAAATGACAGGTAGCTACTTGCTGCTAAGTTTAAAGGACATTTGTTTGACAGCCTTGCTAGCATGTTTAACTTCCCTATTATCTTTCTAGGGGAACTCCAAAGACAGTAAAAAAGTATTTTAATTTAAATGAGAAAATATTACACCTGAACTGTAGCCATAAGATAGTAGAGGCTGAGGTCATTAGTCTAGTTACAGTTTAGATCCATGACAGTATGATACATCCAGAGACCATCAAGATAAGCTGAGAGGGTATAGGGATGTAGATGGGGTAAGAAGAAGAGAGAAGATGTCAAGCACATTACCTGGAAGAGTGAAGCAGAATGGACTCATCCTGAAATGATTTTTTTGCTGCCTGTGAACTATGTTTCCCCTCTACATTCTTAGAAAGGAATCAGAGGGGAACATTACAGGGGGATTGTTCATATGTTCATGTTCCTAATAGTTCTTTGGAAATGCACTATACAGTATCCAATGAGACCACTACGAAACAGCCCAAACCCTCTCAATAAGGGCAACAGAGAACAGACTAAGCTGGTTCATAAGCAGGATAGAAAACTACTGCAGGACCAGCCATAGAGTTAATGCCAGGAGACGGAATAACCACGGTGCCATGGATCTTGCATATTCATTAGAGTCACACTGCATCATATGTGCAAGCTCAGAGCAGCTGCAGTATCAAGACATCTGTGAAAGAGTCTTGTGGCACATATACTGCATTTGTCATTACTGGAAAATATGCAGAATCTTTTACATTTGCTCTAGGAGCAGGGTGAGGCTTACTCATGAAGGCCAATGTCCAGCCTCTGTGAGCAGCCAGCACTAGTGCCCCTACTGGGGTGTCATACCCTTCCTCTTGCCGCAGAGCATCCCATTGTCATCATAGAGACTGCCATTTCTTCTGCTTGCGCTAGAGTGCTTAGAAAGGTCCCTTTCTCATACCTCTGCGTTTACTACATGCACAGCCATGGCACAAGAGAAATACCCATCTTTATTTGCAGGCCAAACATAAACAGTACATTTGACAAAATGAGTGAACTGTGCCACTTATAACAGAAATAGTGTTTAAAACCAGCCTAACATTCATAAAGGAGGATGTGGGCTCATGTAGGACTCTGCTGTACAAAAGAGGCAAATATCTCAGCCTTAGAGAAACAGTAGAGCTAGCTGTGGCTTTGTTGATGGTCTTGAGGGCCTTGCATGTAACACAAATGCCTCTCTTGAATATTGCTTTTTCTAATTCAGTTTAAATTACTTTCCCACTAAATTCAGGTGTTTTTCAAGAGGTAAACATGCGTGTAGTGTTTATTCTTAAGCTAGTGTAACCAGTTCTCCTTTCAGCTGGTGCAGCAAAAATGCATAAGTGTACAGACTGCTGTTTATTTATTAGACTTCCATGTTATCATGATACGAGAAATCACATCCTTCAGCTTTAGCTTGCAAGAATATGTGCATATGAATAAATTTAGACTTGAGTAAGTGTAATGATTTGATGAGCTCCCTCGTCTGCAAAAAACATTTGGAAGAAGGATGTCTACATTAGTCAGCATTTCTGCACACTTCACACCAAGCAACTGAAAAAATAATCTGCATCACAAAATCATAAATAAAGCAGAACAAAGAATGCAATACAAATAATTAAATACTATCATTATTCTGATAATTGCTAGGAGGACATAGAAGCACCAGATGCACATGAAAGTTAAAAAAACAGGGAGTGCAAGATTAAGTCAATATACAAGCATATAAATGGTGTAACAGACAGAATGATCATCTGATAGTTGGGATTAGTTTAATATGCTGATATTTTGAAATGTATGAGCACTAGTAACTGTCTTCATATCCAAGAATACAAAGTGGGTATAGAAGAATAAGCAGAGTTGAAGCAAGTTTGGTCCTGGACTCCTGACATTCCTGTTTGCCTAACCTGAGTCTTCAGAATAAGGCTTAAGTCTTCTGTAAAAATCCTGGTACTATGTCTTGCATTTCTTAAAAAAAGTGCTTGGTCCTGTGGATTTAACAAGAAGATTGGACCCCTTATTCAACATTTATTGAGTCTTAAGTGGCTGGAAATCTATCAGTAGTGGGAAGTATGGAAAGGCATTGCTGCATTATTAAATGTTTGAAATGTGGCTGCCAGATTGGTTTTACCATTGTACCAATGGCAGAGCAAACCTAGACATGGATTTAGGATATCTCTAGACAAAAACTGTCCTTAGACATAGAAAACCTTTAAAGCTAGTTTAGTTTTTTGTGTTCTCCTAGAGATCCTGGGTCAGTGTTAGAGGAAAGGGGATGTTTCTGAGTTTCTTTCTCATTGTCCCACAGTGAGAAAGTGATCTTCTGCAGCTACCTTAGATTTGGGGTAAATGATAACAAATCATTTGAAAGAATGAAGAAAAAGCATTTCCCTTCTGTTAAACTTCTCCAAGTCACAGGCCTAAAACATTGTTTGGGGTAGGATTGATAGAGATGCCCAGTGACCTTCCACAGACACATTTCTGATAGTGTGTTGTAGGTGAAACAAGTACTGGAATGTGTTGCATGCCTCCCATGGTTATTTTTACTGCATGATGGTCTGTTATTTTGCAGCAGGGAATGGAAAGTTGGTGTTTGACATCTGGGTATTAACAGGCAGCATTCATAGAACAGAGCAGCCCAGCCCACCTAAAGCCTGCTGTTCCTTCACAGTATTTGCAAGAATCCCCAAATTATTTTGCTTTATTAGATTTCATTATAGTACATGCTGGCAGCTTGTGTTTACTGCAAAAGGTGAAGAGTTTTCATTGCACTGAAGCTTTCATGTAGCATGCCAACATGTAATACTCTGTGGCAACATATGTCCCCACTTGATGATGGACACTGGCATGAGATACGAGGACTGGACTTGTTGTGCTCCTGAAGAAAAGAAACCCACTGAGCTAATTTCTCAGTAATGTGGCGTATCCCTTCAGTAATCAAGAGTGCATCTGTTTACATTGCATGAGGAGATGACCATCAGCTCCA
>VYZX01016107.1:243194-303806 GCA_013401335.1 Brachypteracias leptosomus | reverse complement strand
CCCCACGCAATCTGTGCTGTACCCAGGTTACTCATTTTCATTCCTCCTGCTCTAACAAAAAGCAAGCTTCTTTCACTCCAATCTGTGAAAATCCAAACCAACTACACATCCCTCATTCCACATCAAATTCATTATCAACATCTTCCCTATATCTTCTGTAGGATAGGATTAGAATTGTATCTAAGAATCTGCAGTCTCTTTTTTTCCAGAATTTTCCTCATCAACACTTCCATGTCAAATTCCTTCTCTTACCAAAAAGTCTCTAAGGTGGCTTGTACTTCCTCTGGTTTCTGAAAACAGAAGGCAAGCCTGACAACCAGATCCACCCCAAAGAAACAGCACAACTGCACATCAAATCCTTCCCCAAGAGCCCTACAGTTGGAATCTTGTACTCTCTTGCTGCCAAGGTACATTCTAAGGAGCCCAGAGCACTCCCACTCACAGGAGGCTGGCACGAGTTCATCTGAGAAAACAGCTCTCCGTAGCCAGAGCACACCAGGCTGCTACACAGGAAATTACCATAAAGGTGATTTATGTCAATTCTTTTAAGTTATTCTGAGACCAAGACGTGGCAAGGTGTAAAGGAGGGGAATGTACCTAAGTCAAAGGTGGCTGACATGCTTATGGAATCAAAGGATAGCCAAGAAATGCTTAAAAATAAGTGTTTAAAGAAAGAAATGGGAGTGAAATCAATGCCAATCCCACATCAAGGTCACCATCTCACCTCTCCCACGACCACGCTTCCCACGGTCTGAAGGCCTGTCTCCTTGATTGTTGTCCACTCCATTCTCTTCAGCTCTAACTGTGGAGAGAGTACAGCTTAAGAGAAGCTTTAGAGACTCATACACAAGACAATATAGCCATCTGCTCAACCTGAGCCCAAAAAGAAAAGGCAAGATTGTGAAGCAGGCTGTCAACAGACCTCAGTCAACTCTCTTTGGGGGCCTAGCTACCAGCAATACAAGTTATGTTTAGTTTGCACTGGATGAAGGGTAATGTCCCTCAGCAGACATTTCTATTTTGGGGGGGGAGGGGAGAAATTGCAGTGTTTTGAAATCTACACTATTAAATTAATTCTGGCCTCACCTATTTAAGGAGGTAGGAAATACAGCTGCCTCATACTATGCTTTCTCGATAATGTGCTGTGTGGCAACAGTGAAAGAATAAGGGATAACCAAGAACACAAACTATTCTCCTGTCTGGCCTTACAGCATCCTTCTACAACCAGGGAAACTTAAAAGAACTCTCCTCTGTATTTAAATCAGAGGCATAACAACAGGGTGAAGGCAAAGCATTAGAAAAGCATGGCAATTTAACTATTTTGTGGAAAACTCCTGAGGAGGTAACTCAGAAAGACAGCTGGCTCCTTGAATTATTTTTTTTTTTAAAAAAAAGAGAGACTGGCACTTAAAATACTGCTGAGATTTTGTATTGCACAGCTTCTCCTAATGGCAGCAACAAAATCATTAATTCTTGGATATAAAGCTGGGAAGAGACTATCAAGTTCTGAAAAATCCTTAATTTTCCAGTTTACAAAAAGAGGCAAACAGCATCTGACTCGGGCAAAAATTTGGCAATTTGGCCCTTACCTTCATTTTGATGGATCCAATTTCAATTTGTTCTAAGCCTAGCTGCAAGTTTCATTCATTTTTTTTCCTATCTTGACGTTACTCTGTTCTACAAAGTCTCACACTGCCTTTCATTGACACAATATTTGAACACATTCCAATAATGAATTAAAAGAGTTGGCTAATACTGCAAATATTTTTTCTGCTTTTAAGCAAAAACCTAAACATACTGTTTTCATTCCAGGTTCTCTGCTCTGCTATCACTGTTATCTATGGCCCTTACAGGCAATGTATACAGCTTTGATACTGCTGATAAAACTTAAACAAAAGAGCAACATGTATCCAATTGTGATCTAATATGACTCTACGTAACTTGGAAATATCAGTTTGCTTTTACACGATGTATTACTGCACCTAAATGTTTAAACTCAAAGAATTTTCTCTATTGTAGAAACTCACCTTTGGTTGGCTTATGTGAGTAATGTATGCTAGAGATAAATAATGATCCCAGTCTATGCATTCACCCTGATGAGAAGGTGAGAACATCTTCAGGTTCTCCTACTTATAAAATGAGATGGAGTCAAAGCTGGATAACTTTTTGATTAAAAGAAACAAAAAAGAGCCTATCAGCTGTGTAGCTACACACTTTCTCCCAAGCAGTTTTACAAAAAGTCAATTCTAAACTGCATAACAAACAGCAATTTGTACAAGATCAACTAATCAAAAAAGGACAGAAAGTTAAATTTGAGTGTCTCTGAACAAGCACAAACCATCCCACAACCAAGTCACGCAGACAGGTTAAGCACACCTGTTGCACAAACCTGGAATGATCCCTTCAGTGCTGAGCTATAGTTCGGATGGACTTTATTCCACTAAACATTTGCTTTTAGCTCAGACAGTTTCAGCTGCAGGAAGAGAGTCTGAATCTTTAAAAGCGAACCCCTATACTTACACTCTCGGCCACGGCTGCCTCCTCTTCCCCGTCTGTTGGAACTTCCCCGTCCGCGACTCACTTCTCTGTCCCCTCGTTTTTCTCTGTTCTCTTTGTTTTCTGAACTTTCCTTTCCAAGGCTTTTCTTCTTTCCCCCTACAGTCTCCCAAGAAGTCTATTTGGGTAGAACAGAATTAGACATAAAAGTCAAAAAGGAAGAGACAGATCTCAATGCATATTTCCACCTCACACCCCTCAAGTTCATGGAAAAAAAATCCCAACAGGTATTTGCATAACATCACATATGTAAAACCTTGCAAACTGCACTGATACACAGGCTATTTTTGGAAAGAGATGAGAAAGAAACATGTTTTAGGAGTTGAATTGTCTTATGGAGTGTGAGAACCCCAAATATTTCTGGCTATAATGAGCTTCAACTAGTTCAAGGAAGCCTAGGTAAGACCACAATGCAGAAAATCTGCAAAGCAAGCAAGTTTCCCTCTCAACTACCTCCATAAATCTAGCAAGGGAGAATGCACAGAGCTATCTTTTTCTCCCAAAGAAATGAAAAAATGCTTATAAGCATCACTGAACAAGAGATTGATGAGAATGAGTATGTGGCCTAAGGGGGGAAAAAAGAAAAACCATTATCCAGATGTGCTAGATTTCAAGCACTGAGAGACAGAATGGCAGAAGAAAACCTTGAGAAAATGAGGGCCATGATAAGCCAGACCATCCACTCTTAACAGCTACAGCTCATCACACATAGCAAAACAGAGGAAAAACAATGTCTGAACAAGACAAGGGACCAAGGCCCAAACACGGGGCTCCAGCTTTAGTATCAAACTCCAGAATAAATTAAGCGACTGTATCGGCTCTATAGGAGTATCTGTAGGAGTTGAAAACAACCAGAACACTTGCTAAGAATAGCACAGCACCTCATATATTATGCAATTGCATGGTCAGTCTGTATCAAGCTATAGTCACAAAACAAAGATGAAGAAAGGTATCATCTGGAAACCATTAAGATGGCAGATAGGTTTGTATGTTAAGTCCCCACCTCTAGGAGCTTATAGTTTAGGTAAGGTATCTAATCAAGAATTTTGCCTATGTAAATAAGGTGTCATCAACTGTGAGGTACTAAAATAGTAACTTCAGACAGGCCCCTGCATCAAACAAAAAATGCTGGCTATCAGTATTTTCAGGTCCTGTCCTATCTACCCTCAATTCAGACAACAGCAACTCAGAAGCTCTCACGAGGCAGGCAATGACCAGCCAGACCAAGCTGCCTAGAACTGAGAAAACTGATGCTATCCAGAACACAGGTAACAAAGCAGTGTACAGGTATCAACCCAATCTTTCAGTGTCTCCTTTGAGAGAGTACACACCAAGGGAATGGTTACTCTCTCTTTTGTCATGGTATAAGTGAGAAAGAAGGTTGAAATCACTTTTCTGTTCCATCTCCAGTAGACTACACTGCCATAAACCAGCTTAGGTAAAGTGCAGACAAAGCAGATCCCAAGTACAAAACTACATGTTTGAGCAACCTCATGTTATTTGTGCAACAGAAAGGTGTTTTCTCCAGTAACTATTGTAGGGCTTCACCCGTCGTATGTATCACAGACCAAAACACTCCTAGAGCTTCAGAGACACTTTGCAGGCGGAAAAAAAACTGCACTGACAACTGAAAAACCAAGTCTACCTAGTTCAGAACACACTACGATTTCACTGATGGGCACGATGCTGAAAGACCTTTGACCATGTTAAGAAATGCCCAAAATTCAATGATCCTGCAAAGCTCAAGAGGAATCAGCCTCTTCTTAGTTAAGTTTTACATAACTTGGAAAGATCTGTAAAAGGATGACTATGAAAGCATCAGATCCATGCTTTTTCACAACATTATTTTAAGAAAAGCCTTAAGAAGTTGGGCATGTCCTTTAAGACAGAGGATGGTGCTACTTCTGGGCATGGGAATCCACTGCAGACTAACAAAGCTGTCTGTTTTTGTAAGGGAGCTAACTGTTTACAACTCCAGGTAACAGTGCCTGAGGTAACCCAAGAGAGTTGTGGGCCTGACCTTTGAAAATACGTAACAGAAGCCTTCTTGCTGACCTGTCCTTAGGTGGAGAGAAGAATAATCTGAAAGGTCCTCTTTGTCCCATTTTCAAAGGTTTAGGAAGCAAAACATAGCTGTGCATAAAATAGATCTTATGCCTGTAGGAAGTTAAATGAATAGAAGTCTTGGGCAAAGAAACAGGCCTTTCTCTATCATCCACAAGCCTCTATCTATCCAGAGGCAGACTGTCACAACTGTTGCAAGTGAAAAGTCTTCATGAAGACTACGCCACACAGTATAAGGCCTTAAAAATCAGACCATGAAAAAAAAAAGACAAAACTGGCAGAGTACCAAGGAAATTCTGGCTATCACTCATTGCTCTTCTAATTCCTCAAATTGGATAGACACCTCTTCTTCCAAATGAGGTTAAAAACCCCAACTTCACATGCATCAAAGCTGAGCAAAACTAGAAAAAGAGATCTGGGAATCTGTATTCAGAACTAGTAGTACCTCTGCTTTCAACTTTACATCAAATGCACAGTTAAACTGTTCTGGAGTATAACGGCCTTAGCACAAACCCTTCCAGGTGGTGGCCCACAAAATTCCATAAAGAATAAATTTCTTCACACCCCTCAATTAATACTCCTTCCTCCCTGAGCTCTGTATTTGTTTCTATGTTGTGTTTTGTCTATGGAAAGCAGTGGGTTCAGAGGAACTTGTCAAAGAGCAGAAGGTATGGGTATGCTGCTTCTAACTGATAAGTGAGTTCAGAATGCTTCCTCCATGCCATGATCACTTAAAACAATTTGCTAAAGTAAGAAAGCATTTAACACTCTCTATCAACCAGAAAACTATCTTCACCTAGAAAATGGCAAGTACGAGAAGTACAAGAGAACACAAAACCAGCACGTTACCAGTACAGATTTAATTAAGGTGAGATGCTCTTCCTACTCCCAGCTTGCCATGTCACTATACTTCTGTATTTTAGACAACCTCAACTCCGATACATAAAGAAGGAGTAGAAAATAAAGTCCCCTCGGTCAGAAGGGTATGTGTCCTAGATTTAGGGTGTGTAGGGGGTGAGTTTCCTCATTAACAATAAGCTAGACTACACATCCTGACAAATCACAGGAAATACCGAATGTTCAGCACTAAAAAAGGAAGTCCAGGTTTCTTTACCAACTTAGATAAGATGGGATCTAGTTTACTGCTTCAGATAAACCGTAAGAAGTTCCTCCAGCAAAAACTTTAGCCACTGCAACACTATTTTCCTGACAATTCTTGGAATAATAATAATAAAAAAAATCCCTCTGCACAAGATTCTAATCAATGTTATTTGTTGTTATATATACAGTGTTTAGTTTATTCTTTCTGTTTTTCAACAAAACCATGCGAATGAGCAACTACCTCCTCTATCCTCTTCTGCTATTAAAAGTGTTGTCAATACAACTTTCAGATGCAAAACATCCTCCAACTTCAATACTGGCAATGTACACAGCTTAAAGCATCTGCCTACGCTTTAGGTTTGTAAAGATGATTCTTTATGGCAGAAACAGTCTCAGGTCTCAGAACTCTGGAGGAGCTACAGAGTAACTACAAGCATTGCAGCAAAAAAACCAGAATGTGATAGAGCATCAAGTTCTTCTACAGAGTTAAAATTGCTGCATGTAAATGAAAGCTGAAGGACTCTGCAAGCAACCACCTGAACACCTACAGCCTTTTAAAGGTTCAGCCTATTCTAAGGTATCCATGCAGTAAAGAAGCTGCCCCAGTCTCCATTCCCTTCAAAAGAATTTGAATGAAGACATGGAAATCACAAGCTTCCGAAATAGGACTTTCCCAATCTCTCCTGAGAAGCAGAAAGACGCAGCGAACAGAAAGAGTGATTTAATAAGAAAGTAAATCCTTACCGTGTCTGAACTTCCTTCCAGCAGTATGTTGATTGCTCTGTTCACATCCCCATTGCAATCATGTAGTGCCACTATGCACTCATCCTGGTTTTTCCCCGTCACTTCCATAAGCTGGCAGTGAAAGTCAGACATGTTAAAATATCTAAATTATCATCGTAACAACATAAGAGTTAGCACCACCACAGATTCCAACAAAGTGCATGGCTGCTGTGTCAGAGCAAACTAAAAGCCTAAATAAAGGTATCGTGTTTTACAGATCTGCTTGAAATTCAGAAAAGAGACAGGATGACGCACAAATTATATGGTAATCATGAGAACACTCTCTTTCACACCTTTTTTCTCTCTTTAGGCTTGCAGCAAATACTGTCACCCCAGAGACAGCAGTATATGAGGGTAAATATAAAAAAGACCAGGATAGCTCCAGAATCACCCTCTCTCCCTCCCCATCAAACACCCCACACCCCTTATCCCACTGTGTGAGAACAGACATAAGGTAAGCCATGGCAGAGAAGAGATCCATCTGGAAAAACATCCAGACAAAGAACAAGGTTATTTTCCAGCCAGATCAGCTCCCTCGATCCATTTCAGCACAAGGTCACACAAAGGGCGTAAGTGATGGCTGGTTAAGGAGTCCTAGTACTGAACAAGGCTCCATGGATCTGTGGTGGAATGTGGGATGGAAATAATCACAGTCTGTCATGGGACATCCACCAACTTCACCCAAAGGAAAAAAAATATGTGAGCTAGAAATACATATGTACAGTGTAAAATACTGGAGATTTCCTATGGAGAACTTAATTCTTGTCCTTCCCACCAGCAGAGCTACAGGCACTACTGATGAGGGTCCTCTGGCTTTAGGAAGTACAGAACTTCACTTCTGCCACAGCATCAGAACAAGCTTATAACAGTAACTGCAAAAGGCAGCAAATAATGCTTCAGAGGAGGTTTTATAAAGGAAAGAAAATGAAGAATTCTGATCCTCTGCCGCCTTAGTGCATTCATGCTCATTCTTCTCTCCTTCCGGATATACTTCTAGGTTCTTCATGAGTTATGTTCACTAGACAAAATCACCGATACACACAGCAGAACAGAGATCCAGATTCTCAGTACTGCTCAAATTAATGGTCTCAGCTATAATTGGGTAACAGAAACTTAAGCTTCTACACCCAAAACTCAGCATGGTAGAGGAAATGGTGTGAGATTTCATTTCCACAGTCTAATTCTATCATGTTAATGCACACACAGATCTGGGAGGTCAGGTTTTTATTTTTTTAAAAAATAACACTTCAATTCACCTTTGAGCTATGATTAGATTTTTACTTTTCCTGAAAAACAGCCAAGACATTTCCAAACTCAGTTTACACAGGTGACATATTTTTCCCGTGTGCTTATACATATGGACGAGCTGAATGCACCCTTTATTCTGACAATCATTAAGCATCAGGACCATACTAGAAAGATACAGTCTGGAAGAGGTATTACTACAGATGAGTTTTGGCTTAAAGGCTTGTCAACAAAGGAAAATACACCAATGTAACTATACAGCCAGAGCTATATTACCACACAATTTCTCATAAACAGACTTTACAGTGCAATAAGAGCACCTTTTGTTATTTAAACTTACATCCTTCTGAGAAAGGTTTCATCTAAATGAGAAACAGATGCTCTAGCTCCAAAATGTAAGTCAGCTTTGAAGCACCTTATTGTAGGGCATAAAAACTCTGTACCATAAGAAACATACTTGCTTCACTTTATCTTCAAAATCTGCATCGTTCTTATCGTAGATCATCTGAGCAAGGCGAATTTGTTCTGCTGTTGCCTGAAAAACACAAACATCCAATAAAATACACAAAAGGTACCATGTATTTTTTAAAAGTATCTCCTTGTGTAACTTTTTTTTATTTAATTCTCAAAAAGAACCTACACAAGAAGCACAGAGGTGCTATGGGGAAGGGATTAACATCTTCTCTATGCCCATTGTATAGTTGAAAAGTTAGCTGGGACAGAAGAGACTTCAACACGTTCTAATGCATCTGAACCACAGTTAAAGGTCACATAGACAAGACAAGCATATAATAAAATAGAATTTACCACAGAATTCTATGCATTGATATTAATACTTTTACTTTTATTTAGCATCTACCACTCCAGAGTTTTATCACAGCAAACTGGCAATGGTATTTATAAATTAGCCACATCTCTGATGATTCCTACTCACATCACCTTCCATGACTCTCCCAACAACAACTTGACTCTGTAGTTTTATGAGCACTTAAAAAGAGACTGAGTCGTGCCTCAAGATTTTGCCCGTGAAGAGCTGCACTTCTTTATAAGCAAATACTGGTCTCTCAAAACTGCTAAATGATCTTGCCATTGAGGAAATTTTTGCTACTTCTGTAACATTTCTGGACCACAAATCCATGCTGGCAACTTCTCCAAAAGCTGAAAGACCAAAATGGATGGATGTAGTTAAGTGCCATAAATCTGAATAGGCTGTGGCTGCCTTGGAGAGAAAGCAACTCAAGAACACTACTGGTGCATCACACAGGCCACTCTTCATAAGGTGGCATTTGCAGCCTACCTGAACTGCACTCCCACGAAAACACCAAATATAGCTCTACGCTACATGATCCTGGTCCTAATTTGATTTCTGCTTGAACAGAAGAGGCTTCCATCTCATCCTACAAAAGGCTGATACTGAAGAGAGACAGGACCCAAAATGCAAGTTGATGTGCTGTGTACAACTTCTTCATTGTGAAGGGGACTACCTCATCCTCTGAAATTCTTGATCGAAAGGATTTATCCTGGGCAGCTGGTTAAATCTCACCTTTCAAAGTCTCACTTTACATGAAATTTTGTGCCTCACAAGTTCAGCCTCAAACAGCTTCTCTTTGGAGTTTATGACCTAGAGGAGGTCACCAAGTGTAAATGCTGAGAAGAGTCTAAAAATTACTCCATCACACACCACCAGCTGTTTATCCTCTGAGAAGTTACTGCAGCTGTCCTAGTTCCTTGAAGGAAGTGACATTTGCTGTGCTCAAAGCCCACGTTCCAAGACAATTAGTGTTTGTAACAGAGTTAAGCACCCTGTGCTACTTCACATTTTAAAAGTGTCATGCTGACAGCTTCATACATCACTCCATAACACAGAGGAGAGCCCGCTCTGGAATTCCCCACAGCAGCCCTGGTGTCCAGGAAGCCTCCCGGTCACTGCGGTACTCTGTGTGAAGGAGCTCGTTCTTGGTGTCTGCTGAGAGATCCACACAGAGGAGAAACAAAAGATCTGCTGGTTTCAGGAACTAAGCCTGGCTGATGCATTTCTCACTCTGACTTCAGCCTCCTTAGGCCCACTGCAGCTTTTAAGCTAGTGAAAAGATTTCCTTTAAAGATATCCTGAGTAAAAGCCCTCAGACAATGTAATTTTCACAGAGACATGACAGCATATTTGACCAGAAACAGGAAGCTATTCACTAATTTTTTCCATAAACCAACCTTTTTTCAGGTCCATGTAAGAAGACAAAAATATACCAATTTTATAACAATATCAAAAGTGTGACAGTATCTTCATTTTTCCTGTGTAAGGAGAAAACTTAGAAACAAGTAGATGCAATATCACTAATATTTATGACAGTGGATTACACCTAGATGGAATTGAAGATTCTGAAGAAAAACAGCAGCAAAAACCCACAAGATGTGTCTACTACATAAACATCAAATGAGCCTCGCTGAAAGTTTTGTTTCTCTCCCACAGGGAGTAGTCCTTCTTTATTTTTAAGGCACCATTGTTACATATAACATTGTAGCATCCTACAAAAGAGTATAATTAAGTTTTAATTGCAACTAAGAAAATAGTAGCATCTTAAAACAGCGAAAATGTTACTCAAGCTTACAAGATACATGATATTTCAGCATAACAGAGTGAAGGAAATTTTTAACAGCTTCTAACTACCAGAAAACAGACGAGTGCAAAACACAAAATTAAGTAACAGCAATAGGTCCAGATATTATAATAAGATGGTGTATTTATTATCTAGAAGCAATGCAAAAGAATTGTGATGTAATTTCTTAAATAACTTAAATGATGATCAACATGACATTATGACAATGAAATCTCCATTTGGGAAAGTAACATTATTCCACATTCAGAAAAATGAATCAGTGGTGATTAAACTGTAAAATCCCACACATATCTGTTGAGCTGTAAAGCCTAAGCAGGAAGGTCCATCTGATATCTAAACACAAGGAAAAAATATATGGTGCACTAAAACACAATTGGTGTATATTTAATAACCATCTTTTCCACTCAATTGACAAAACTAGTTTCTATTATGCAAGCAGTATAATACAGACAAAATGCAGACAAAGGTCTGTAAGACTTAATGCTTAAAAACAATAAATCACATAGGTAGGAAAGGTCCTCCAGTGATATGTGGGCAACCTTCCACTCAGAGCATGTTCCATCAGAGGAGCTGCTTGGGGCCAGACAAATATCCCACAACCTCTCTAATCCATGACCATGTTCATGGTAAACAATTTTTTACAACAGCTGGAATTTCCAGTGTTCCAACTGGGGTCACTGTGTCTCTTGAGAAGAGTCAAGCTTCACCTTCTCTATAGCCTTCCATGAGCTAACTGAATAGAAGATAGTATCTTGCCTTGCTTTCTTAGGCTAAACAAACCCAGCTCCCTCAGCCACCCCTCACTCTTCCTGTATCCCAGCCTCTCAACCATCTTCATAGCTCTTCACTGGACTTGGTCCCATCTAACAATGTCTGTCTTATACAGGGAACCCGAAACTGGGCCAAGTTCTCCACTGCTGTCTTGAAAATGTCAAAAAAAGGAAAAACTACCACTTTTGTCAACTTGTTCACTATACACCCGCAGGCTTAATCGTAATAAAACAACCAAGTTCAACTTCCATTTGCTGAAAGTCACTTTCTAAATCCACACATTAGCATGAATCACGACCATGCAAAGCATTGCTACACGAGATAAGGGCTTGAGGTCACACAACTAATGCTGTACAAAACAGAAGAAGCGCCCCTCCATGTTAAAGGTCAGTCTGAAAACAACAAAAAACAGTTTCTCAGGGGAGCACCTCTAGACTGATGCACTCTCTGCCAGCAGAGAACTGAGGCAATTCTTGAATTGAGTCCAATTTTGAGAAGTACCTGACAAGAGAATAATGAGTTGCCAGGAGCAGAGACGTTCTGCACATTCTGTAACCCAGAGCTAAGCACACAGCTTACTACTCTGCTATTGAGAATCAAGAAAATAAAGTAAGAGCTTCATTTCAATCACGCAGATGCTCTAAATAATTTTAGTCCACTAGTGGATGACCACTTCGTTTCACTTCTTGAGGACACTGCACAAGAAGTGCAGGACTTTGTGACTTGCAGATATGCTGAATCATGCTGTAGAACACAGTATGCATCTAATGAAGCTCTTCCCACCCACTCAATTCCTCTATTGACCAGAAATCTTCTGGTATCAGGAGGCTGGCATATGGAAGAGCTGAGATCTGAGGACACAGAGGTCACAGGACAGAAATTCTGACACAGGCATAGAATGCAGTGATGTGAAACATTGCAAAGAACACAAAGCTCCCTGTAGTCTTGTCTCTAAAGAACAACTTAATGCTATGCTGGATTACTGAGTACTTAAAGTGAGGTATCAAACATAACCTTCCAAAATAGACTGTGACTTTTCCTCCTGCCTTTCTCAGTATTTACTAACTTAGGGAAGAAATACATAATCATTACATGCTCACTTTCAAGTCAAAGAAGATTACATAGTACCACGTACCTGTACAACTTGTTTCTGTGGTTGTGTTGGCTGTGTGGCTGAAATCTGCGTTTTGTCCCGAGTGCCCCGGGTACGTTCACTGCCCACCGAAGTCATCATATACAGTATATACAAAACAAGGTATGTACAAAATAGAAAATCTGAAAAGAGAGAAAAGAAAAAAAAAAAAAAGAAGAGCATGAGTTAAGGCAAGGTACTGACCCAATACCCAGATAACATAAACACAGTAGCTTGAACTCTCCCTGCCTTTACCACAAACTCTATACAGAGACTCCTGAGAAAGCAGCTTTAATACACTATGATTGGATTTATTGCAGTCTTTACAGTAAAGGAGGAAATGCAGTGGATAAAAAGCATTTTTGTCAGCTGATTGGGATGTGTCTAGATCTATACTTCCAGATGACTTCTAAATCTCACAGCTTTTTCCAGTTAATTAACATACAGATTTTTCTATCTGTAATTGTGCTGAAATTTCAGCTTCAGCTATATCACTCTTTGAATTTCTGCTGTCTTGTTTTGATGCCTGGAGTTTAACTACTCTCATTCCCACTCAGAACACTAATGCAAAAATCACATTCACAAACTAGGCAGCTCCTCTCCTATCATCAAACTGCTTTCCTGCATATATATGGAGGTTATGGCCAACACCCACTCTTCTTCTCACCTCTCATTTACAAGAGAAATGATGCTGCTAACCTTTAAATCCAGCTTCTGTAGCCGATATTTTTGTTTTGCCCTCCCTCATACTTACAGAAATTATTTACAAAATGACCTGTTACCCTGCTTTAAACAGATTTCCATTGTATGGCAACAAAGAAACCCCCCAAAAAACCCCAAATTCCACGCACACTTCACTTTCATTCCGTCTGTGGCAGTCAGTTTTCATTCTCATTCATCCTCTAGCATTAAAATTACTTTGAAACAATAAAAGTACTATTCTCTCTGTGTTTGTACAGCGTGTAGCACAAGGCTAATTGATCAGTATGGTTTATAGTAGCTATGATAACTGGAAACAAATCTCTCAACTAGCCAGAACAGTCAAGGTCAACCACCTGGTTTCTGTCCACATGACAATGGGAAGTAAAACTGCAAATTTAAGGAAACTAAGGACAACCTGCCAGTGGTACACCTGAGCAGAAGGAGATATGCACAAACAAGCAGCAAAGTACTTTCACTGAAGCACTAACATATGGACGTGCCTTAGCACATGACTTGTCCAGGCAGCAGCTTTGGTGCAAGCTGGCTAGCACAGAGTTCAATGCACAGTAATGCTCAGATGAAAACTGAGCAAACTGCTGCAACTGCACGGATGAGGATGTGTTCTACACCCAGCTGCTCCACAGCATTCACGAGTAGTGGGTACTCAACAACTAACCTGCAATGGGACACTTCAGTTTAAACATCGATTTACAATGCTCAGGATCCCCACTGAGAATCAAAAAGAGTTAACCCCATTATCATCCAAATCTCTTCATCACTTTAGAATTACAGTTTCGTTGGCCAAAATTGAACTCTGACATTGAGTATCTTTATATGATAGTTAAAGCCTTCAATGAAGTCTGAGGAGAAAGTGTATTTCTGTGGATTCTTACATATTTAACAAGAAAAGGCCTATCATTATCAGGAACTGACTGTAGTATGAGCTGAACTGGAACACCATGTTTCTCCAGCTTTATGAATATATTCACCAAAGCCAATCTGTCTCCGAGTCTCTTAAGGTGCTCTAACTTTGCTATCTTCTAAGCCTCGGAACACACAGGCCTTCAGAGCACTGTGCTTGACATCCTAAAAGCCAGATACAGTCACAACAGAGATTATTCAAGTTCGTGACAACATGTTCCATGGAAAGCAAAATATTAAGTAGATGTGGAGATGCTCTGAACAGCACATTCAACACTTATCACTGACTATCTGGTCATGGCTGCTCACTGGTATTTTAAAACATCAGCCTTCTGTTGAGTTTGCAGTACAAATTACTTTTGCTTTTTATGTCAAAATCTGCTTTATAAGCCTTCCTGACTGCACTGCCAATGTCCCAAAACTTGAATTTATATAGATTAATAAGGACCTTTGGGTGGGTCGTTGGCTTGTTTTTTTAAATATTGTTCAGCTCATCACGATTTGAACCTAGCACAATGAGCAATGAAAAAAAACCCTGAACAGAGATCATGACAGAAAGTGCTATCCTCTCTGAAAGACAAACTAATAATTTCAAATATGATTGTCTGAAACTAGCCCACTGTGATTTAAGACATGTTGAGGAATTTTAACTCCATTGGGTCTTAATTTGTTCGCAATTTCTGAATTAACATCATGTTTACACAGATTCTGGTACCTAGGAATTCTGATATACATTTCAATACTATTTTCCATCACTTCACCAAAGCTACTCAAAATATTGCAGTCCATGTTTTGGACATGAGAGCAGTACATGCTAAAACAGAGCTTTCCATTTGCTTGCAAAGCATAACGCTGAAGTACAGCCTGCCCTTCTGATAGCCACCTAGGGCACCTGGAGAGGACTCTATCTTTTCCTCCTCTCCTAACATGTATTTTACAGCACCTCTGTGACACAGATGTTTAAGCCATGTTTGGTTTTTTCAGGACACTTCAAGGAAAAAGGCAGGCACACAAATGTCTGAAATGCTCCTAGAGGATGAAGCAGCACAGAGAGATCAGCCTGCTAGTGGGAACAGAGCCAAGCAACCTGAATGGTTTAATGGGATCTTCAAAGAAGATCCTCATCTTGCTGACTGTGCAGCCCACGAGCAGCACAATTTGGCAACAGGTCCCCTGCAGAAAACCAGAGAAGGTGAGAGCCTCTCCCTGGCAGCACTATGCACTTATTTCAGACAAGTGTGGAAACACACCCTCAGTTTGACATTCCCCATGAAGCCAGCATGTTATAATCCATTTCAGACACGATCCAGTCTTCTTCAAAGCACGGCTGGCAGACCGATATAAAGAGAGCTTTCAAAACAGAACTATTTTATTTCCCCTTAGTTGGCTCCCACTACCTTGCATACTGTGTCCAGCTTTGGGCACCACAGGATAAGAAGGACAATGAGGTGCTGGAACGGGTGCAGAGAAGGGCAACGAGGCTGGTGAGAGGTCTGGAGAACATGACTTACGAAGAGTGACTGAGGGAACTGGGACTGTTTAGTCTAGAGAAGAGGATACTGAGAGGAGACCTTACTGCTCTCTACAACTACCTTAAAGGAGGTTGTAGCAAGGCTGGTGTTGGTCTCTTCTCCCAAATTACTAATGACATGACAAGAGGAAATGGCCTCAAGTCGCATCAGGGGAGGTTTAGATTGGACATTAGGAAGAAATTCTTTACTGAGAGAGTGGTCAGGCACTGGAACAAGCTGCCCAGAGAGGTGGTGGAGTCACCATCCCTGGAAGTGTTAAAAAAACGAGTAGATTGAGGCTGTGGTCTATTGGTTAGGGAGATGTTGGGATGAAGGTTGGACTTGATGATCCTAGAGGTCCTTTCCAACCATAATGATTCTATGATTCTACCTACAGGCAGTGTCCAGACACAGTAACCAGCCCAGCCCCCAGCAGACACAAAAAGAGCAGCTGACAGGCTCTGCCCCACCACATATGGTGTTCAGACCAGGGACACATTGCACCTCCCTGGCCTTCATCGTGATGGGCTGAGGCTTCACACCCCACCACACCTACTGCTCAAAGCAGCAGGCAGAAGGGAGGGACACAGCCACTGCCTTCAAATTACCACAGTGACTATAATTTCAAGCGTTAAGTGGGATGTTATTAATTAGTAAGATGGGGCTGAACATTTCCTTGCTCGCAAAGCAGCTTCTTATTCTTCCCAATTCCTCATATTAAAGTCTGTTTGGCAAGCTGTTGTCATAGCAATGAGCAGGATATCACAAACTGAAGAACTTAATTTTAACTGCAGATCGAATGAGGAATGAAGATTTGAGACTGTGAGGAAGACAACTCTTAATTAAAATCTATTTAATAAAGATAAAAAAACAGTATTCAGACAAGCAGATGTTTCCATTTCCACATCAGGATCTGGCTCAGTGCAGAAGTCCCTCATCAGCAGATAATACTTGACCTTGTAGACACACTGCAACACTTACTTAGGTAAGCAGACAAAACAACTGGATTTTGAAGAAACAGATACACATGAAGTGAAGCAGGCCCTGGAGCACTAACAAAAAAAGAGGAGAAAGCATTAAAGAAACCAGACTTCCCAAAACTGTTGTGTAAAGAAGGTGGTAATAATTTGTTTCATGATAATAATAAAGAAAAGAAGCACAAGATTGCTGTAAACCTTTTTTTCACTGATGTAATCTAGTATTTCCAGGGGAAGACTGTCTTTACTTCTACTTTTAAAAGAAAAAAAACAAACAAAAAACAACAGATAAAACAAAAGTAAAAAATCTCTTGATCAGTAGTTAAGAAAATTGTTCACAATTTCAATTATTGCACAAGCAGTACCCAAGTATTGGCATCTCACCACTCAACTTGCCTAAAGAGACCAAATCCCACTCCCTCCAGAAGTCTTCATAACATAAGACTTATCCAACGCATTTAGTTGGGGTTTTGCTTTGGATTTTAGAAGGAAAAGAGGAAGGTGAAGAATCAAAGAGTAACTGAATGCACATCAACAAAAAAAGCAGGTTTTTTAAAGCTATCATAATGCTTTCTTTGGTCTTTTGTTCAACTTCACTTCAGCAAGACATCTAGTCCTTTTAAACTCAAATAAGTCAGAAAAACTAGAGATACATGTAATACAAATTGACCTGACAGGGTTCCAAGCCCTGCAAGACACAGTAAATCTATTGCTGAACTTCCAGGGCCAGACCATGTGCAGCAGTACCACCAGATTTTCAAGAATTCTTTTTTAGTTAGATATTCATGTCCATCAGCTGAACAAAACATTTGCAGTTTCCATTCTTTTCCCAAGGCAGTTCTCAAGAAAGTTATTTTCTTGACTCTCTAGACAAGGAGCTGTGATAAAGAACACATTGCAGATATCTCTGTGAACACCTTAAAAGTGTGATTGCTTTTTTATACTCTAAAGAACAAAGTTACTCAGTCCAGGATTTCTCACAATGGCAGGGCTGGGAAAAGGCTGCAGGACACTGCCTCATCATAGCATGACTACTGTACATGTACAATGAGTCTATTTTACTGCTACAGCAGGAGCATGACATGAGCATAAGGAAAAAGAGGAAAAAAGTTATGTCTGCAAAGCATTAATGTAATGCATTTCCTTCAAATGCTGTTGTCTAAAGTATCCCACCACCTTTATTACTACATGAAAGGGGAAAAGAGTTTGCAAGAGTCAGATGTTCCTCAGGAGCAGCACTGATTACTCACTGTCTGTACTGCCCCAAGCCAACAATGATGAACCTGAGTTTATGGATCCTGGGAGGATTCGTGTCTCATCTTGCAGTTTTCTATGGCAAATAGGAGAAATATTGATGGCCAGGAGTAGACTTGCATCACTGGCAGAACACCACAGGGGAAAGAAACTGTACTACCTGTGTGTACCAACACAAGCATATAAACTAATGTATACACTTCCAGTTGTGTTAGCAAAGCATACCAAATAAAGAAGTGAAAATTTCTACCCACCCTTCTTAAAACCCACTGGGTTGTTAGTTTAAATTAGTATTTTTCCAAGTCGATCTATAACTAGCTAAGTATGTATCCTGATCTACATAAATCAGTAGTTTCTCATTACCAGCAAAAAAGGCAGTTCATTTCAAGGATTAGTACTACTAAGCAAATGTTATGCAAAGGAAGACAAGGAAATATACAGATAGGTCTTACAAATAAAAGACAGTATTGTTTTGAGAGAGAAAGAAGTGCACATCTTCCAAAGACTGAAGTTAGGCAAAGGCTGGTCACGTACCCAGAACCCCCCTCAAAAGCATGATATGGAAGGAGGACTGAACAGTGCATGTTTTCCAGTAGTAGAGCAGGTTTCAATGATGAAAGTTAAGTAATATCATTAACATTATCAAAAAGAAAAAGCCTTCTAATCTCACAATATCTATCTTTGCTATTATTCCAGTGTCTCTGCCTAACAAGCATATTTTAGATTTTAGAATATACTGACTATCCTAGTTTTAATCAAAAAATAAACTATACCAAATAAACAGCCAGAAGACTTGTCCTCATCATTTCTTTATAAATGTTCAAACTTCAGAGGCAACAAGTGTCCTTATTCATACAGAAATTTCTGAAGGAGGAATCTAAATTTCCCCAAATTCAACTTTCAATGGTATTAAAAAAAAGAAAAAAGACAATCACATAAAGATCAGAGAAGTTTAACTGACTTCCACCCAGGGCTTTACCTTTCACACAACCAAGGCCATCTGCAGACTGCTAAAAACCTGGTTAGCAAAACCCATCTAGCTCTGCTACAGTCAAAAGACAACATTCCTAAGTGTTTCTGGGAAAGGGGCAGTAAACGTCCTAGAAGACTCAGTGGTCCTGACCTTGTGTTTCAGACATTGGTATCTACAATGTCACTATTCTCATCTTTTGTTGCCTTTCTGCAAGAACGTCATTTTAGATAGCAACTGGCTGGCCTTTCACGTGCAAAAAGAACGAAGCCTTGCTCCCTGTCCTAATGATAAGCCCCATGCTTCCAAGGACGTGCAAGATGCACTAGTTACCAGCACCCACCACACACTGCAATGGAACTTTGAAGTAAGAGACCCAGTAACACTAACTGCACGTTGTTTTCTACATAAGCACCACTCTTAGGATTATCAGAACTAGAAGATCTTACTAGACCGTAACACAGACCAGACCACAGTTGTTGGCATGGACAAAAAAAAAACCAAACCAAACAAACTGCATTGGTCCACATAGAAATATAATACATAGAAAATAGGAACTCTCTCCAAGAAGCAGTGATCATGAAGATGCTGTGAGGAAGGAGCAACAGCAAGTTCACTTTTAAAGTACGTTTCTCTGCTGAGGAATATTTTAAGAAAAGCTCTGGCCTGTTCTGATATTCTAAGACCTGAAGGAAAAACTAAATACAGTTCCTGTCGTCTTCAATGGATGGATTTCACATCTTGCCCTCAGTCACAGAAAAGGCTTTTCTTACGTGAATACTCTCTAAAAGCTACCAAAGTGAAAGAGGTAAAGTGTTCCCATCTCTGACCACACCACATGCTCTCCTGAACTGTCAACTGACATAGTATCTTGGGTTAGGAAGCGTACAGAGACCACAGAGGCTCAGAGGTTCTTCCTGGTGCTTGCACAGCCACGCACCCATTACTTCCTCTTCCTACAGTAGGAAAGGAACACCTCCACTTCTGAGTGCTCTGCTCTCACGTTTTCTAGCCGAAGGAGATAAAAGAAAATACTAGCCAAGTCAATATACGTTACACTTGCTATTTATTCCATCACTGCTACATGCAGTGGCCAAGAACCATCAGTATTGCAAATCCCCTCTTCATACCTGTTTCTCTGGGTTTGTGTGTCCCTCGCAAAATGGAACAATCAACAAAGACAAACAGAAAAGGTAAAGCTCTTGGTATTTTCCCTTCTAAGGTGTCCTGAGTAGTATCCAGTGAAAAGACACTACAATATCTACAACTTCCAACAATGCAGAAGCTAGCAGAACTACAGCCTAGTCACCCCCTGCAACAAATACTCAGACTGGATTATACACTGCATTAACTAGGAGGCTTGTAAAAAACATTAACTAGTACTTCACAAAAGGAAAGGTTTATTTGTAGCTGAGGAAAAAACTAAACTAGCAGGTTTTTCAGGGTTGAAAATTATCACTCTCTGCAGTCACAACTAACACAACCTTCCTGAAGTCACACATACAAGTGGAGGATGGCTGAGCAGTGTTAGGGACAAAAAAAAAACATAACAGGGTTTTAGTTTCTGCTTGGGACTTTGGCTGTATATTCATTCAAAGTTCAATCCATAGTGCAAGTAGAACCAAAACAGTTTATTTCATTAAAGTCAAGTTTCAGCTCACATCTAACACCACACAACTGCCAGAAATGACATTCCTGCTCCCCCACCTCTTAACCACATAATACTGCTACTTTCCTTCAATGAGACTAACGATCATGCAGCTGCAGAGGGAGGGGGTTAAGTGAGCTGACCCAAGAGCAAACTAAACCCTCTAAAACAAAACAGTGGCTCAGTTGAACAAGCTTATCCAGTGGAAAACTATGTGGCTATACAACTGCTGAATCTGACACGAGGGATAGGGATCAAGTTCACGAGGAAAGGAGGAACTTGGGGGAACCTGCATTTCAGCAGCCATGCACCATTATAACATTGGCAAAAGGTGAGGTTTCACATTTTGTTTTCCTGGGATCCAGTACAGCAAGACTCGATCCTGGTCAAGCCCTCTGCATGCAACACAAAACATTAAAAAAAAAAACAAAACAAAACAAAAAACAAACCACACACATTGAAAATGCCTTGTAGGCATTTTTAAAAATAAAAAACTCCTAGGAACGGACTTTGCCCGCAGAGTGACCTTGAATATATCACTGTCTTATGGCATATATATTCTTTTGATCACCAGTACTCAGCTTCTTGGATACCTGTTAGCTCACCAACCTGCAGTGAAGAATCCACTTATAAAAACTTGGAAGTGATTCTATCCAAACAAGAGGAGGCTATAAATCAACCAATATTAGGACAGCCTGACTAACATAGCTTATGGTAATACAGAATACAGTCCTTTCCCCCAGACACAGAAGTACCTGTCTACATTCAGTTTCAGGCATTAAAATAGAGACTCAAACCACCCTCAAATTAATCTTTAATGGTTTTGTATACACAATAAAATATTCAATGCTTGTGCTGGTATTCTCTGAATTTCACTTTCACAGGAATAATACACCTAAATGTCCACCCTTTCGCTATCACAAGCCCGACCTTGAGAAGGTTTGCTCCCTCTGCCAGCTCATTAAAACTCACAGAAGTCTGTCTGAGGGGGAAAGAAGGAAATCCAGACAGACTTGTCTGGGATCACAGGGCTGAGCAACCCTGAAGTTCTTCAGATAGCTCCCTCCACCAAAGAAGAAAAAAGTATCACAAGGCAAAGCCTCTGCAGCCTAGTAATTTGCAGAGCTTTCCAGTCTATCCAAGATGAACTCAGAGGTCAGCTAGAAGCCTGGGTGAGCTCAGGGCACACATACACGCACACATATATATATGTAGGTGAGGAAACAGCTGCAGAGTACAAACTAAACATGTTAGAGATGTTCTCTTCAAAGAATATATGGAAGGACATATGATCTCAGGTCACACTCTAGTTAAGCTATCAATACTACAAGGAAAAAAAATACTTAAGTAGCCAAAGCATCCCAAGTAAGATTGAAGTGCACCATTAAAGTTGCACAGGACTTATGACTTTCTGTATTAACTGTGACCAACTTGTCTCAAAACCACTATTTCCCACACCTCTAGTAGCAATATCAGCAGGACACTGGAAACAGTTTAAGCTCGGATTTTGTCTGTAGACACAACATGAGCTTCAAGGACACTTAAAGCTTGCAGTCTGACAGTAGTACCAACCCCAACCATAAGGCACATCAGTTAAAAAAAAAAAAAATCCAGATTGATAGAGGGATCATCCCCTATCTGTAACTACAATTACAATCAACAGTTAGCTGTATCGACAAATTGAGTAATTAATGCAAGAGCAAAAAACAGGGGGTGGAAAGCTGTTAAATAACAAGAAAAACTTTTTTTACAAAATTAGCAGGAAAACTAATCCAGATTAAACCGGTATCGGAACCAAAAAAGATGCTGAATTGTTACAGGAGCTGGGAAAAAGAAAAGTACTAGAAACTGTCAGGTTTGGCAGTTAAACTGCAGAAATGTGTATTTCAGCTATTCCCTCTGATGTAATGGCCCATATCTAAACAGCACCTAAAATTAACTGCTGTTTACACTGAAAAACGAAGCAAGTAAGAAGATTCAAGTTGAAACCAAGGTGACAGAAAGAAACAGCTAACAGAAGCTGGGAGCCAGGCTGACAGGATACTACCCAGAAGGGTTCCCCCTCTGTGTTGAGAAGGGTTCTTGTAAACAAGGTGGCACACAGGAAGAGTCACTCCACATCAGACATCTCGCTGCCGGATCACGAACACACTCAGCGCTTCTGCTCTCCCTGCCCCCCGACTCCTTCCCGCGTCCCCCAACCACACTCTCCTGGAACAGCTTCCAAAGGAATTCTTTGAATAGAAACAGATACAAGCAACAGGACTAAAAATAGCCATGCGAGAGCAGAGACATTTGTTACATTCTCATACTGGAGGAAACACATTCAACTGTATCAAAAAAAGGGCACCTAGTTAATTCACACTGGAACTGACAATGAGAAATGAAGCAGAAAGTGCCACCACTAGAAAAAAGTTCTGGAGATGATTAATTCAGACTTGGGATACTCACCAGATCACACTACAACACTCACAGCAAAAAGCAGTGGTTAAATTACAAGCCGTGAGTGATATAAAAGTAAATGCACTAAGTAATCAGTAAAGCTATGTATGTAATATGCACTAAAACCCTTGTGATATCGACTTTTGATTCTAGTTTCAGAGTTTTGGTAGCAGCTCCAAAGAGCTGAGGTGTCATTCCTGCACTTGTACAGAGCCCTACTCCTTGAACTAGAAACCAAGGAAAGACCATCAGTACACATCACTGCTTGTGACACACTCACATATTCAGAAAACCAAGGAAAACCAAGAATCTTGCTGAAAAAAACCCTCTTTTAAGTAAAAGCAAGACATCCTAAACATCACTCTATAATTTTCCCCCAGAGAATATTTCTCAAGATTCACCTTAAGCAAGAGGAGAATCCAATAAAAAAAACATACTATTTTTTTTGCAGTGATATATACAACTCTGAATATAAAGTTACAGAAGGAGGAAAAGAAACACTAGTTTCTAAGGCAGTATTAGGGGTTTCCTTCCTTCACAATCTTGTGCTTTTACTGTGCATGAAATCTTGATGAAAACTCACAGTAATTTGATTCAGTTTAGCTTTCCAAAGTGAAACACTGCAAGAAGCCGAGTTCTTTTTCAAACTTACTGTCAAGTGCTCAGGGACAAGCAGTCACAGAAATAGCACTGAGAACCGAGAGCCATGAGAGATCACTCTTTCTCTGCCACCTTTCGATTGCTTCTTCTACATTCCCGACCACTGTTAGCACTTTGTCTAGGTTGGTTTGAACAAGGTGAGTTTGATTAGTTTCCTTTGATACTAACCCTCATCTTGATCTGCTTCAGTCAGAAAACTTGATTTTACCCCAAGCTTTCCCACCTGATTTTGAGCATTATTTTCCTCATGATCATAACTTCTCAACTTGGTGCCACATATAAATTCACTTACTTTTGTTTCGTCATTCTAGAAGTTTACATGAGGTCAGGTCTACCTGGTCTGTGTCAAACCAATACTAAACTACCCAAAGAGATGAAGGATTAATAATCTTTAAAACTTCAAATGTACAACATGCAAGAAAGGTGTAGATGAGAGCCCTCCAAACAGAACTCAAATATAAAAGCAGGAATAAAGTCAGCCAAGCTCTTCTTCTGTGTTTACTACTACTAAAAAAAAACCCAACCCAAAAAAATCCCAAAATTAAATTATTTCCCACTCCTTACTTTCTTAACCTTATTAAAGAAGACACCAAGGAGACAAGGTGCTTATATATGATGTCAAAGCATCCTATGTTTTATTGCACTTAATTCAGTATTTAATTTCTCTCCAACGTAAGTGGGGAGAAACTACCCATAGGTTTCTTCTAAGATCCACAGTCACTGTTCCAGCCTCCCCACCTTTATCTTTTTCTGTAAGTCTGGACTGACTTAAATGCTGCTTGGCTGCCACACATCATCTGTCTCTGGTAAGAGGCTCTAATTCCCCTCCACTATTCCCTTCCACTGTCCTATATTAAAAATGAAGAAAAGTGCAAAGAATCTTTTTTTTTTTTTCCCAATTTTGCAGAATCTGAAAGAGCACATGAAGTTTTTCTTCAAAACTTCTTTCCTATTGATAGACCATTTAGAAATTTCTTTTCACAGAAATGTAATCACTTTCTTAAAGCTTACATTCCCTTTTAAACATATTTTACCTCTAGAAATAGCATTAAAATATTACAGGTATCACCTTTAGAGATGATACTTGTATTAGTTTTAAACCAGCCGTCAGCCATTCACCACACAGTCACTAGCCCACGCCTCCCCCTTGGAAGAGCAGAGGTCAGGATGTTGGGTAGCTTGAGATAAAAATAATAATTGGAACTAAAAAAAAATAATAATAAAATTTCAATAATAGAATATATAAACCAGTAATGTGCAATTGCTCACCACCCACCGAAGACGAACCCAGTCCACTCTCAGATAGTGATCCAAGAGAAAATCCTGAAATCACAATCCCAGAAGAGAGTCCCAGCTTCCCAGTCAACCCTCATCTATACACTGAGCACGACGTTGTATGATGGGGAATGTTCCACTGAGCACTTTGCATCTATCTGCCAATTTTGGTTTCGTTGCTCCAGCTATGCTCCCTCCCAGCTTCTGATGCTCCTGAACACTGGCAAGATATGAGCAGTTGAAAAGTCCTTGATTTCTTAACAACTAAAAACATCAGTACATTATCAGAATTCTGCTCATACCAAATCCCATGCTGAATCCAAAACAAAGCACCATTCCAGTCACTAAAAAAAAAAACACTACCTCTACTCCAGCCAAAACCAGGACAATACAACACCTATAAAAACTTCAATGAACAAATGGTTTTACGACAACAATCTTTAAAAACATTTCAGCAAAAGAGGTGTTGTAAACATCAATTTTCTCCAAGCAAACCAAAAGGCTGTATGTACACAGAAGTCAAGCAAAGGATGAGCAAGGGATAACTAGGATAAAATACCCCACCTTTTAAAAATTGCATTATAAACTTAAGTAACAGCTTTTTAACCACAATCACAATTTTCAGTCATCTACAGAGTGTTATTTAAAAATTCTAGCACAACAGGGGACTGTTAAGCACACTTGCTGTAAAAGCCAAGATGACGCTGTAAATAAATTGAGAAACCAACGACAGGCAAGTTTAAAATGCAGAACAGTATGACGCCTTAAATATGTTCTCAATTTAACATACGAAGACTGTTTTTCAAGTTCAATGAGTACACTGCTTAGAACACGTCTCTTTGAAAACTAGTAAGAACCACCTGATTCACTAAATTGAAAACAAAAATCATGAAAAGAAAAACACAACTTGCCATCCTACAGGCCTCCTCTGGTAAGAGCAAAAAGTCCAAGACATATACGTAGTTTATTATTTATTATTTTACCCAAAGCTGTAATCAGCAGAAAGCAAATTGCTAAAGGCTGCCCACTGTCTCACCTTCACCACATTGGAACTTGCAGTTCTGCGGGGGTTTAGGGGTGTTTTTTTGAAAGCACACCAGCCTCATTAAATAGATACTATCCTTTTGGTCCCTTTATTCTCCCACGTCTGAAATTAGGAAAACAATACATACCAATCCTGTTGCTGCACTCCAAAACTCCAAGACACAAGGTGTTAGCATGACCTTAGTTTTGAGAGCCTAAAACAACCTTGCCATGAAGTCTGAGTTTTCAAGATTTGTCGTCATGGAAGCTACTGTGAGATCACAACTACATCACAAGAATTTCTTTGTAGAATCAAATGCAAGAGATGGATAGAATGGGATAACACAGCTCTCAATACACTGCATTTAAAGATTGCTGAGTATACACGCAACTGCTGAGAACAACAGCTTTAAGGAATAGAATTTTTCCTTCCACTTATTCATGAAAGTCCATTTGAAGAGTTACAAATACATCCAAGAAAAACATCTGTACTCTTTTCAGAGCTTTTTGCCAGAGAAAGAAGAAAGGGAAGGAACAAGCATGTTTAAACAGATTATCTCATTCCCAAAGCCAAAGACATAACTTCCCTTAAAATCATTCTAAGTTCTCAAATGATATATACACAACCCATAACCCATAACACAAAGCAGCAAAAGCAAGGCCTTCCACACCAGAGACTACCAGTTATACTTTAATGTGTTCTCTAATATGCAAGTATATTTGAGAACAAAAATCTTTGTTTGAACGAATTATCACAATTCCTATAATATTTTTTAAAAAGGAATCAAACAAAGGCCCAAGGAACACAACATTAAGTGAGAAGAAAAAACGGGATTAAACCTGATTAAAAAAAAATCAGCCTTATAACTAATGTGAATCCACAAAAGGCTGTAATCTTACTTCAGAAGTCACTAAAAATAAATAAATGTTTATATGGAACTCGTTTGTCAGCAGCAAGTTTAACATGACTGAAATGCAACTTGTTGTTTAAGAACTAGAAGTACACTGATATCAATCTAAAATTCTAACACTGTAAACAAGTATTGCTTTGGCTGAACTCTTCCAGAGCTTTAGTTAGATATCTAATTGCTGTAAAACACTTGAAAGCCTGAGCTTCAGAAACATATGACAGTGTTTTGGCTAACCTTGAGAATCCTGGAGCCTTGATGTTCTGGATTTAAATATAGTTGGAAAATATCCACAACATCTTCTTTAAGATGAGCTTTTGGGGAATTTGATGGGGTTTGTTTGTGGGGTTGTAGGTTTTCTTTGGGGGGGGGTGAGGGGGAGTGTCATGTTTTTTGTTTGTTATTAAACTGATCTGAAGCTTAATAAAAACCTTAATTTCATACTGTTTTTAGAAAAGTAAATTGAGGGCATCTTTCCACTTTTTTTTTTTTCTTTTAATTAGAAACTCAGGTCATTTAAAAAACGCATACAACTCCTGAAAAAGAGGGGTAGAGGTTAAATACTTCAGGTCAGTATTTGAACACGCTTTCATGCATCCCAGAAGCTGAACTACTTGGAAGGTCAATTCACAAGTCCTGGAAGAGCTACACATACCACTTCTTCCAAGCCAGTCTTTAAGATTTGAAGAAAGCAGACTCCACACCTCTCTAGCCATAAACATCATACTAATATAAAATAAAATAGAGTCCTAATACCCAAACATACATTTGGATAAACCAACCTAGTCTAAAACTTTATTTTCAGTCTCTTACGTGTTGTCTTCAGTTGAATGCTTTTAGGTTTTAACTGTAATAAAATGGAGTTTAGATATACATTTTAGCAAATTATAGCACAGTGTTTGAGCTATGCTTATGTGAGGTCACTTCACCTGCCAGAGAAATTGAGAAGCCTAAGTTGCAATTTTTCAGGAAATATAAGAGGTCGTAATAACCTTATTCAACAGAAGAACTAAGTGAATCTCTAAATAGAACTAACTTTCCCCACTACTAGACTGCCAAAAGAGACAGCTTATTCCCTTCCCATTTGATGTATCTTCCTTAAAAGCAAACAAAAATATTATCTTAAAAAAAATTTTGCAGTATTTCACAGCATGTCTGTCCATATATAACCTTCTGGGAAAAAAGGCAACTTGTCAATGCTGCACTACCCATAAACACAGAACAAAAATGCATTTACAGGAATACCATGAGATGTAAGACAACCTCACAACTTCACTGAAGCCCCAGCCGCCACACACTAATAGAGCAACATGGTTTCGAAAGACTGAAATAGTGTCAGTGTCAAGTGATCCACCAGGCAGATTTTACAGCCATAAGGGATGCAGGAGACCCCTTCCTCCTCCCCAGGTATTCCACCAGGACTCGCTGTTCCCAGAGTTATTTCATTACTCAATTTCAGAGCAGTTCATCAAAGGAGGAATTCTGTTTGTTTGTAAAGACACAACTAAGGTTCTCTGGCATTAATGATTTCATTTCTGCTGCTATGAGCCAGACTCCGGATAGTTTGAACAAATCAAAGTAGCAACCCATCGTATCAGTGATCAAAAATACCAAATTCTTCTCCCCTTTTACCCTACCTCAAACCCGCCTTGGAACTGCCCCCAAGCCACATCCTCTACAGACAACTCATTCTGTCCCTCTACACACTGCATTGGGACCTGTCTGTTCAATCAAGGAGAAAACATCCCACCCATCACAAGAACACACTAATAACTGATCCCAACTACTCTCCACTAGCATGGAGTAACTGGAAGTGGAGGAAGAGTTGTATGCCAGCTTTTCCACCAGGGTCTGTCAATAAAGGGGACCTACAATCACAAAATCAGTTCCTGGCCAGCCACTACTTCCTAACAAAGTCCTGGTGAGGAAAATGATGCCAAGCCCAGCTGCTAAACTATTCCGTTTGTTCTCTTCTACACTCAGCTCCAATCTCAAACCTTTTTCTGCTAGGTGGAAAAGGTTTTAGTTACCACAGTCTGACTCAATGTTCAAAACCTGCTTGTTCTGGCCTGCAAGGTAAGATTCCTCACTCAATATGGTTTTGTGCTCAATTTTTGCTTAGATACGAAAATCAACAGAAAAGGGATGGTTCTGCCATTTCCAGCCCTACGTTTCATCATATTTTCTAACAGGTGGGTCAATTCATAACTAGTGAAACACTCAGGTTGCCTTCTGTTGACCAGCTGTTTTAACGGACTTGTTTACTGGGAACAAGTACGAAAGTTGAACGTTTTCACTTCCCTCTCTCCCATGACTGAAGGACTCCAAAGCACTCCCTAGCAATCAACAGAATCAGCAAGGGACATGAGCCATATAAATACTTGAGGTAGGCTTCCTAGCTGATGTTTCATTTCAGAGGACTGCTCTAACAGAGCCATCCCAGCACTTCTCATATTCAATATCCCTAACTATGAAATACTTCTAACCATCTAACTTTATTTTAAACTGTCTACAGTTGTGGGGGTCCTGGGAATTTGAGGGAAGAGGGCTGGATTTGCAAGAATATGAAAAATAGGGTGACTCAGCTCACTTCTAATTTACCAAGACTCATGTAATTCTTCAAAGTTTTGGCTTTACTCTCATTTAAAAAGTACTTTAAAAAATAATTGTGATGCACATACCTTAATAAAATGAACTGCTCAATATGTAGAAGTACAGTAAGAACTCACCCCAACCCCTTTGAAATGCTGTATATACATTAAACCATCGTTTACTATCCACACTATTCCTAGACAGAACATATACAGGTCTTGGGGAATTTTATCACTATCCAGACAATCAAATGTTTGACCTGTTTCCTCCCTCACAGAACTGCTGAATTATAGTCTTCAGTTCAGCTAGAGCTGAGACAGCCAATTACCCCTTATTTGCAAGCACATAAATTATTTGTATTTGAAATATGCATCTCACTGTATTTTCACAGCACCTTCTCTAAACACATATCCCAAACCCACCCACTACTCCACCTATCAAGTCATGAAGTACTGTTACCACCACCCCTACTAAATTCAATCCTTAATCCACCTCCTTCTCAAAGGCAAGTAAGAACACTTGTGTTTGCCTCAAGGACTACAGACTTGAGTACACCAGGTATCTTAACCTAAAGAAAGCACCTTTGGGGGGAAGGGGAAGAGAGGAGGTTGAGAATGTCTCATCCATCTATATAAATACCTGAAAGGCAGATGCATGGACAGGAGCCAGGCTCTTTCCAGCAGTGACAGACCACAAGGGCACAGACTGAAATACAGGAGGCTCAATCTAAACATCAGGAATTGCTTTTTTACTGTGAGTGTGATCAAGCACTGGAACAGGTTGCCCAGTGAGGTGGTGGGGTCTGCATCCCTGGAGATATTCAACCTGCTGTCGGATGACCTCCCAAGATTCCTGTCAACCTCAGGCAATCTATGACTAAATGAAGTAAAAAGGGAAAGAAGTCCTGTAACGGAAAAGCTGTTATCAAAAATGCCCCACAAACTTCATCAGGGACAACTCTTAAGCTCCAACATTTCTGCTCAGAGAGTCCCATTAAGAAAATTAAGTGAATGTCTATCTTCAACTAAATCAGGTAGGGTAAAAATCACTGGGACTTTAAATCCAGCAACACACGCTACTACATCAACAGATAAAATGGTGAACGATGAAAACTGTAGCATAGGTATAAAGTTGCAAGGAGTTTTATACTTGCAGTCATAACAGAGAGCTCTTCAAGAAAGATAATAAGCATTCTTCCCTAACACACAAAAAAACCCTCCTGTGTACACTATCTAGACATCAAGAACCCAAGAGCAAAGGAAACCAACAGGTTGAGGACGCAGATCAGAAGTCACAAGGTTTCCTCAAACACCAAAAAAACCCCCTACACTTCTGCATACTCATTAACTTGCCTTCACCAAGCTCATAACACTATTTAAATCTTTCTCTGAACTGAGATAGCTACCCCTTGGCACCTACCCCATGTTCAAAACACTCAGAAATTCATCCAGTGGCTAATAAAAGAAAGTGAAGCACAAGACTAGGAAGTGCAGTACTGCTCCCCCTCATCACATTTAGTCACCCAAATTTAACATCCGTAACTTAGGTCTCTCTTATATCAGTGTCAAAATGTGACTGAAAGCTGAAATAAAAGCCCAGTAACAGAAGACATCTGTCCCTTGTGGTACAACCCATCAAAAACATGGACCAGTATTTCTCCAATTAATGTATTATATACAGCTCAACAACAGAGCAGGGTTTGGCACCAGGATTCCTTTCAGATTCATGTTGCTGAAACTGTATCTAAGACAACATGCAAGTTTGAAAATCAAGGAAGAATGTAAACATGGAAAGAAAAAAAAAAGACATCAGCAATAGCTTCCAAATACAGGGAAACAAGGACAATGTGATAATAGGAGGTATTGTTCAAAGGTTTAACTAAAATACATTTAACAAACAAATACAGTAGAAAAAAAATATTTTGTTTTCTTTGCTCAAAAGCAATCTCAATGTGGTCTCTAAAGCATCATCCTACTTCCAAGAACAGTATTTTAGTCATAAGAAATATAACTGAAATGTTCTAGATGAAACCTACGCCAGACACAGTAAAACTGCAACAAGACCTCCTCTCTCTAAAGCTAACCAGTAAAGATATTTAGGAATGTGATCACAGCTGTTGAATTCAAATTTTATACCTTCAAACACAACGGTGCCTAACAGACTAAGCCAGACTTTTTCCAGGTTAAGAAAAGTGCAACCTGATGATTCAAACCTAGGGGTTAAGAAGGTATTTGCATTTTCTTCATTTAACTTTGAATTCAAATACTAAATGTTTCTGTAACACAAATTCCGTTGAACCTGCATCTCCTGCAGATCTGGAATAAATGTGTTACCCATATGATAAAGCAAAAAATCCAAACCATAAACTTCATCATAGGAGTACTACTTCAGACAAACCTTCAGCCTTAAGAAAGATCAGAGCTCTCTTAATATAGGAAACATTTAATTGTTTTTAATGCAAAATGCCACACTCAGCCAGGTTAAGGACTCCCCCAAGCTCATCTGTTGGAAGACTGATTTAAGAAGCTGTGGAGGGACAGGAAAAAAGCTTGACAAGTTTACCTTCAAAAGAAGGCACAGTATCCTGCAGCTTTCACAAAGCAGCTGAACAAAAAAAGAACAAAAAAAAAAAAAAACCAACCCAAAAAAACCCCCAAGAGTATTTCAAGAGAACTGAGAGCAGAAACAACTTCATCCAAGGGAACTGCACAAAGCTGCTCACATAACCTATCTTACAAGTTTTACAATCTAGAGAGAATGTAAACAAAACAACATGCTCAGCAAAAGAGCTATGATGTAGTAAAAGCAAGCTGAGCAAGCCATGAGATCTCAGACAGACTGTACCACCTCTAATCTACCTGTCTCTAGTCACTGTTTACTCTCTGCAGCGCTGAGAAGCAGTGGGGGAACAGGGCTGGAGGCAGCGTACCTGCGAAACGGACTGCAGAGTGGACAGGGAGTCCTGACAAACTGCCAGTTTAGGTGGCCAAAATTAGAGAGCAGACTTTCACCTTAGAGTAAAATGGAGAAACCCTTTGTACGATTTTTGTAAAATACGAACTCGAGTAATTGCAGAGGAGCTACTTCACACCCTTTCATCCCAGCTCTCACTTTAATGAACATAACCTGTTTATGAAAAACAGTACAAGTCCAAACTATGTCTTCTCTGAACAGCAAAGAGGATGCATTGGGCTACAGTGAGCAGATTGTATCAGAAATAAACAAAATTGAACACAAAGCTCCAGCAGAGTAACAACACTGAAGTGAATACTACTTGTATTTCCTCTATCACCTTCCATTCAAAGCTTCTGAAGTACACAAATACAGCACTAAGTTTCTTTAATCTGTCTTAAAAAGGGGATAAGTCACTTGGCTTCTCTTTTGCCAAGGTCATAGGAGACTGTTGCAAACCTGAGCACAGAGGTCTTCAGGATCCTGCTCGTGGGCTTTAACCAAATAATAGACAAAGAACCTATTCCAAGTATTGGTACTAAACAGGACTGAAATTGCAAGTAAACATGATTATTAATAGTAATACTATCAATGTTAATTACTAACAGAGCATTAGCAGTCTATGATACACACATTCCTTCAGCACTAGGAATCAGCGTACTGTTCAGCTATGATCAGTGTCACTAGAGGGGCAACAAATGTAAAGCACACCAAAAATGGCATTCCATGAGGAAAGCATCACATAAAATTTCATAGTTCATGGAAGAAATATGAAACATCAAAAATCTGCTTCTAAGTTCTAAAATGGCAGCTTAAATATTGGAAGAACTAAAGTAAAAATAAAAAATAACAGCTTCTGGTAACAGACGAGAGTTTTTTCTTGGGTTTTCCCTTGGCTTCCTTAGCTTTTAGCAGCAAGTCTGTATCTTCAAAGTCCCCTCAAATGGTCAAATCCTTTCGCAAGTCATGGCACCAGGAGCCTTTCTGGAGGACTGATGGAAAGAATGCAAGTGAAACTGCCTAGATTTCTAAATTTCCATGCCTTTGTTTTTATTACTACAAAAGCCTTTAAAAATCAACATGCTGATAAAACTGCAACTAGAAGGTGGTAGAATAGCTCTCGCCCAATTCTCACTCCTCTCTCCCTCCTTTAAGTTACCAGGATTGTTGAGGTTATAAACACAAAAGCCAGCTCATTTTCTAGACTCTGCATCAAAATTGGTTTACACCAGTTAATCCAGTTTCTCCATGTAACCCTCCAGGAGCCCCAAAACATCATTAATGCTGCAAAGTGATTTAGCCTTGCTTGCTTTCAAGTTACCTAGTGCAAGGTTAAAAATAAATTCTTTAAACAAGTTAGGTCAAACCACCACAGAGAGATTGAGCCCAGGTATAAATACTGAGTCAGCCAGGTAGGAATCCAAACCCAGAATCCACTAAAGAAGATGATATAACCAAGGGAATTGCTAAAAGGGCCTGGTAAATATTACAGAAAGCAAAGCCTCAGAAGGCTGAGTAGTTGCTGTTTGTTGTGAAGGGCTCTGTTTCAATGGCAAGTGCTGCTCCTCCAGGCCTGCACATCCTACCCCTCCCTTCCCTTCAAACACATTCAGCTCCAATTTCTCTCCTTGGAAAAACCAGCTGCTCTCACACCAGGACGGCCCCTCCATTTCACCAGCCACCACCGTCCCAGACGCTACTGCCTTGATCTGCTGCTGTATTATAAACAAACATTCAACATTCACCCAAACTGAGATGACTAGGGACCCGCTGCTGTCTGGTAGCTAGAGACAGAGAGGGCTGGCCCTTGTGAGCTTCCTCTCCCAGAGCTCCACAGCAAGCCCAAAGTTTCTGTCCCACAACACTGAATGTTCCTCTGAACACAACCAAGAGGGCTCTGCACCTCCATGCTCCTGATGTTAACACACCTGTAGGAGAGAAGCTTCAAGCCAGGTTCACCCTGTGCAGCTCATAGGTGGCATTCAACAGCACTGCTGGCATTTCAGCACATACATTTAAATCTCTTTCCCATGACAGAGTTCAGATCCTTGGCATCAGGCTCAAAGATGCACCAGGTCCCTTTCTGCACCCAGTTTCTTGCAGAAGGGTTTCTACCTGTTTTCTTTCCTGATGTAATTTTCTTCAGCAACAGCAAACACAGAAGAGCTTTCTCTTTTGTTTTTAAATGCAACAGAAGCCAACCCAATAGCAAAGCCAGGGCTGACTTCCAATTCTTAGCAATCACACACGATCGGGGGTGAGGAAGGACTAGGTAGACAAGGTTAGGAGAGAGAACAGTTCATTCACTGCCATGTCCTCAAGTAACCTACTGTTGCTGCCGAGATGTTATTGTCAGTGAATTCTGTGACCGTAACACTGCTGGCCCTACCCCCTAGACATCAGTGAGGGAACATCCGGGAAGGAGATGGGGAAAGACAACATGGTTATAAAGCACTACACAAGGCTCAAATCAATAGGTATCCATCCACTTGTTCCCTTCCCGTGTTCTCTGACCTCCTTTGGCCTGACTCAAGATTAGGAAGGGGTCCGAAGCCACGCCCCCCTCCATCAACCCCGCTCCTCCTCTGAGGGGTCCAGCTGCACCCCCTTTTCCTCACGCCTTCAGCCCACAGATCCAGGGGAAACACGCACCTGTCAGGAGAGAAACCTCCAGCTGGAAGGGGACGAGAAACAAGGAGGATGGGGTGCAGGATCTCCTCCTCCGAAAGGAAGAGGGTGGAAACCCAATCCAGCTCTCCCACCACGCACCGGGGGTCGGGTGGGCTCCCCCTCCCCACAGGAACCCGAGCTGGAGCAGAGCGGGAGCTGCCCACAACCGCGGCCTACTCAGCGGCCCCTACCCTGAAAGGAGGGAAGGGGGGGGGGGCGGCAATCTAGGGCAGGGCGAAGCTTCCCCCGGGCGGCCGCCAGGAAAAGTAGGGCAGAGCCACCTCCCCTCACACTCTGCCACCCCCCCACAACCCTTCCGCGGCCGGGAAGGGGCGGCTCTGGCAGGCACCCGCCGCCGGACAAAAGCTCCCTCACGGAGCTGGGAAACCGGCCCCGGGGTGGGTCCGTCGCCCCCCGCCGCCGGGCCCATCGCGGGGCCCGAGGCCGCTGAAGGAAGCAACGGTTACCCCGGGACCGTTGGGTGGGGGAGGGGCGACGGGCCTCCCCCGGGCGCGCGCCGCCACCGCCGCGCGCGCGGAGCAGGCAGTGAAGGGAGGGGGACGAGCCACCCGCCCCCCGCCCGGTTCCCGGTTCCTTGTCCCCCTCCTCACCCCGCGGACGCGCNCATCCATCCCCCCCGCCCCCTCTCCGCACTCCCGCTTCCCTCCCGCACGCGCCTCACCCCTCACGCACCGCCAGCGCGCGCCCATCCACCGGCGGCTCTTCCGCCTCTCCCGGCACCACGTGAGCAGGGCGTGGTGAAGCCGGGACCCTTCCCCCTGCACGTGACCGGAAGGGGGTGGTTGGCCCCGCCCGCGGCGGCGCCTGAGGGGAGGTGGCGCGGGGGGTGCCCCGATGAGGGGCCCGGTTTCTCCCAGCCCTCTCCGGCAGGTGTTCGGCGCTGGCTCGGCGCCGCGGGAGGCCCCCGAGGTGGCAGCCGTGGAGAAGCCGGTGCGGGGACGGGCGGCCCCGCCTCAGCGCTCCGTGGAGGCCGCGGGAGGCAGGGGCCCAGCGCCCCCAGGCGCACCCTGGGCCCTGGCCGGGTGGACTTAGGGGCCCGGGGAACCTTCAAACCGCGGCTCCGCCCCCCTCGCGCCGCTAGAAGGAGCGGTTCGAACCTGGAGCCCCTTTTTGGTTTGGTTTTTTTTTAAGATTTTACTTCTTAATTTAAAATGGGTTTTATTTTTTGCCCTGCAGGGCTTTGGCAGGACTGATTACGAATCTGGTTTATGTCACAGATTAAAGCCAGTTCAGGTTGACACGTTATGTTCATTACATGCAGTGCCTCAGGCCCAGTGCTCAAACTGAGCAGACTGGGGTCCAGCCTTTCTAGAGCTCCCTTGTTCCTTCTCTAGTTACTGTTCCCTGAGAGACTTCATCCCAGATCTATTTTGATAGCCCAGACAATCTGCATGACAAGGGTCCTTCATGTTCTTTCTCCACAGTTGCTGAAACTAATGTCTGAGTAGTCAGGATATTGGAACCTACTCTGTGCTTACATTAGTTTTTTCTACGTGTTGCACTCTTGCCAGGGTGGACACAGGAAGGCACTCCATTGGCACGGGGGAGTCCCGGGAGAGAGAATAACCACCCCACAGGACACAAAGGTCTAGGAGAACATGCTAGGGACTAATGGAGATCCAGGGTGTGGCACAGCAGAAGTATGTCAGAGCACTTGATGCAGCTTCTGGCAACTTAAACTGAACAGAGACAGGACAGATGGCAAGAAAGGAAGGTTGCTTGACTCCCCAGGAAAAGTAGCTCCAGGTTGTGAGCCAGGAAAAAAAACAACCCTCCCTTTAGGCTTTTTCCTGATACACTTTTTTCCCATTCTGTACAGTACTTCTGGTTGCCCAAAATGTCATGGCTGTACCCTTCTGGAATCCTTTCTTTGTAAGGCTTGACACTTTTAAGACAGGGCCTGCTTAGCCTTTGTGAAAATTGGTCCCTGCTTGGTGCTCTGGTGAGCAGTCAGGGTTAGTGAAGGTGATGGGGGCACTAGACAGACTATTCAGCTGCTGCTGCCTCCAGCGATGCATCCCATGGTTTTTGACCATTTCTGTGGTCACAGTTCCTTAACTGCTGTTTGCTCATCCTCTGTTCCTTTACCCCATGCTCTTCATGTAAGTTGAGAGGGCATCAAATCTTATTTTACTCTAAGCAATATCTGAAAATTAATCACTGTTGTTCATGCTTGTGCCTTCTCTGCTTAGACCAAGTAGACCGAGCAGCAGCCTGGGTCCTGGCCTGACCTTGATGTTTTGTACATAGATAAGCAGGAGCCATGCCAGTTCCTACAGGTCAGAAGCAGGAAGACCTCCCTATTCCCATCTTTTCTCCATAATATGGGGGGTCCTTTAGAGCTAAATTGAAATTCAGACCAGATAGTGCACAGGTAGCGTTGATTTTCTTGAAGCAGCTGTTGATATTTTATTACTATTGGGGGGAGGGAATTAATTACAGCTCTAAACAAAGTTTCACAAGCTTTGTGGCAAACATGTCTGCAGCTCCATAATCTGTGCAGATTTAATCAGTATTATTAGCATTCTTTCATCATGACTTGGCAATCCTTTGCTAATCAAGATGGATATTTGATGTGCAGCACACAACAACAAAGGCTGGGAGCTCTTGGGATGCTGTAGTCAGATGGTGTGGTGCCAGCTGGAGTTTGTCTCCAAGTATCACACAGAATCCATCCCAGGAGCGTTTGGAATAGGGGAAAATTAAACAAGGATGCAAGGACAAAAGCACTGTAGATGCCTCTCTGCTGTACATGGAGTAAATATAAATGAGAAAATGGCATATTTCGCTGCCAGGGCTTCCAGAGGAGAGCTGAAGGAATAAACTGAGGGAGGCTCAGGGACACAGACCTTGACTCCAAATATTCAGTATCTCAGGCTTGGAGAGGAGATGCTGTGCTAAACACAGCGAAGGTGTGACCAGGCAAATCCTGCCTCTCTCAGGACTGTCATCTCTGCCGTCAAAAGGATTTATGACCATTTTGGTTTTCCAACTGCTGTGGAATAATCCAGGCAGGTGCAAGTCCTGCCAGATTCTATGTTTAAGTTGCTTCAGGATTGTCCTCGTGCCACAGGCTGGAAACCACCATTCTGGTACTCCAGCATTCTCCTTGCCAGTCGCATTTGGGAGTGGGGGAACACCACTTGTGTTAGGAATATCACCCTCTTCCTAGTTCAGAAGTCTGCTCTGTTTCAGTGCTACAAAAAACATGTATTTTTCACCATCTCAGGCTGCAGTGCATCTCCCTCTGGATAGTGGTCTCCTACTTCCCACACTGCTGACCCTTGCCTTCCAGACTCACTGGACAGTTAGTCCAGCTGAGCTGAAGTTCAGAGCAGGTTTTCACAATTTAGTCCAAAGTTTTTATTTTCTTTGTACCTGTTTTTTTTCCCCCCAGTTACATCACTTGATCTAATGATACTACTTTTCTCTGCAAAGTCTTAACCCGCGATACCTGCACCAACAGCTCTACCTTGTGAGGTTCAACAAGGCCAAGTGCAGGGTCCTGTTCTGCACTGCATCCAGTTCTGGAGCTCCCAGCAGAAGAAGGATATGGACATATTGGAGCATGTCCAGAGGAGGACTGCCAAAATGATCAGGGGAATGGGGCATCTCTCATATGAAGACAGGTTGAGAGAGTTGGGGCTCTTCAGCCTGGAGAAGAGAAGGCTCCAGGGGGACCTTAGAGTGACCTTCCAATACTTGAAGGGGCTACAGGAAGGCAGGGGAAGGTCTATTCAAAAGGGTTTTTAACGACAGGAGCAGGAGTAATGGTTTTAAGCTAGGAAAGGATAGATTTAGACTGGATAGTAGAAAAAAGTTCTTTAACATGAGGGTGATAGATCAGTGGAATGGGCTGCACAGAGGTGGTGGAGGCCCCATCCCTGGAGTCATTCAAAGTCAGGCTTGATGGAGCTCTGAGCAGCCTGACCTAGGTAGAAATGTCCCTGCTTGTGTAGGGAGGTTGGACCAGATGACCCTTGGAGGTCTCTTCCAGCCTAAAACATTCCATGATTCTTTCTCCAAAACATACTCAGGTAGCCTCAGGAAGACAACGTAATCCAGTCATACCCAGACTCTATAAGGGAGAGGCTCCACACAAAGACACCGAGCTTGACTTGCAGGTTTGAGCTGAGTTTGCAGGGAATTAGGAATTCTCTCCAGCTATAATGGAACAATTTAAAATCTTGGATGCAATGTGGGGTTGTCTCAAGAGATGTTACCCTTGGACGTACCAGGGATTGCTGCTGCATTTAGACTTGGGGTGAAACTTGCAAAGATGCTGTCTAGAAATGGGATCCAGTGTGTTAGATCATGTTAGTATGGGTGCAGAAGCAAGGCTTCAGCAAGGCTTGCACTTGTAAGGGTTCCCATTGTGGAAGGAAGCCCTCCTGGTATAGATGCCATTCACTGCCTCACAGCCCTGAAGACAGGAAGGGCAGTGATATCATTGTGTCTAGTCTTCATACAGCCCGAGCCATTAAAATGCCTGACATCCACAGGCTGCATTAGTCCCACATGTCTCAGCACCATCCTGGGAATTCATGTTGGAGTGCTTGATCATCCTTCAGAGTCGGTGCATGCTGGAGACAGACCCTCTCCTGTAGGTGCCCCTGCAGCCTTCCGTCCAACTTTTCTCACCTTGTAACTTGGCGGTTAAGGAGAAGGTGATGCATTTCCATCTGACCAGAATCTGAAATTGCTCTGTACAACCACCTTAACTCCATTGTTATTTTCCGTTCCTCCAGCCTTTCTCACAGAACATTGTATCTGTGGTGACTTTGTACTTACTTCCAGGTTGCTGAGACAGTTCAACACACCTAAGCCTGATACTGACCCAGCAGAACCTCACTATAACACCTGTTTTGGGGAGGATGTTGGCAGGTGTTAATCTGCAGTGTGTGCTCTGCTAATGCTGAGTGACGAGTTTGCTCTGTCATGCTCCCAGATTTAATTCTCTGACGTGCTTGCTGTTACCTTTATCAGCCAAACAATCTCTGAGAATTAAACAGACTTATTTTCCACACAACCCTGTTGCCTGACATTAACTGTATATCTAGCTTTGAATTCTCTGTTGATCAAGTCCTTTATCAGTTTTCCATTATTTTGCCTGTGACATCACGGAAAGCAGTCTGCAGGTATCTGGTCACCCCTCTGTGCCCTTCTCAAACAGTGCCATGCCTCCAACTTCTTAATATTTCCAAAGATTAAAATTATGTCTATGAAGCCAGAAGGTTCCCTGGCCAACTCTTAAAAGAACTTAGTGGGGGGCAGGATGGGACTAGAGGATCATGAAGAGTCTTTTCCAACCCACAAGTCCCTTCTGACCAAAACTGTTCTATGCTTCTATGAACTCTTGGGTATCAACACCTCAGGCCAGTGATGGAAAACCATTTCTGACTGTCAGATGTTACTTCCCAGTAGTCATTCCATCAGCTAACAACCAGCTATTTCTTCTGTCCTGCTGTGACACTACTAGAGTGCCCTGCTTCTTAGTGGAACAAGAAGCAGGTGTTTTTGGAACACTTTTATACTCGCCTGTTAGTGCTTATAAAAGTGCCTACAAGTGGGCCAATATGATTGCTAGGAATTGTTCTTTAAGAGGTCAAAAGTTCCTGAAAGAAAAAAAATCCTTTTGCTGGTATAGCTTATACCAGCATAAATATAGAGGATTTTTTTTATCTGTTCCTTTTCTGGTTTAAGTTATTGGCAACTCAAAGTTTATCAACCAGAGACACCAGTTGTTTATGCAAAGCCAGTTCATTCTGTTGTAGCTGATTAGCATAAATGCAAAGCTCATTCAGTGACTGGGACACATCGACATCCTCATGCCCTGCTAGAGACTTTTTAAAACATCCTTGTGCTACGTTGCACGGTGCCTCTGCCTTCACCAGCTGGATTTTAATGGGCCTAGAGGACTCTCAGCCCTCCCTTACTCCAGTTAATGTAAATGTTCCTGTAATTAATTGGTAATAAATTAATAGTGTTGTAAAGTGGAAGCTGGATGTTGCACCATTTGCTGCTTTCCTCCAGACTTCATCTTAGGATAAATTACAAGCATTTTTATCATGTGATATATTTTAGGAGAATGTTTCTAATAGCATGTCCAAGGATATTTGCCAACTCTGGTTAAAAGTCAATCATCTGCTTTGAATTATAAAAGGGCAGTTTGGAGATGCAGCAACTGGGAATGGCAGGAATGAATCAGTGAGCTTAGAGACCCTGGGGAACCGTGGGCTGGTCACCTCCCCTCAGGCCTAGTGAAGGTGATAGAGCAAATAGCACTGAAAGCCATTTCCAAACCTATTCCAAAGGTGACTGGCAGTAGTCAGCCTGGATTTACCCTGGGGAGGTCATGTCTGACCAAGCTGGTCACCTCTGCAATGAAATGGCCACCCTGGCAGGTGAGGGGATGTTGTTCACTTAGGCTTTAGCAAGGCATTCAGCAGCCTTTCCTGTAACAGCCTCAGACAAGTTGGTGAATGACAAACGGGGTATATGGACGGGGAGGTGGACTGAAAACTGGCAGAACTGCTGGATTCAAGTGATTTGTGATCAGTGGACAAAGTCCAGCTGGAGGCCAGCTGCTGGTGGTGTACCCTAGGCACTGGGGCCAATACTGTGGAGTATCTTCATTAATGACTCAAACAATGGGACAGAGTGCAGCTTCAGCAAGTTCACAGATGGCAGAAAACTGGGAGGCGTGGCCAATGCACCAGATGGTTGTGGTGCCATTCAGAGGGACCTCAACAGGCTGGAGAAATGGGCCAACAGGAATTTTATGAAGTTCAACAAAGGGACATGTGATGTTATGCACCTGGGAAGGAATAATCCCATATGTCAGTGTGGGCAGGCGCCAACCATCTGGAAAGCAGTTCAGCAAAGAAGGACTTGGAAGTCCTGGTGAACAAGTGGAACATGAGCCAGCCACATGCCCTTGCATGAAAGAACAACATCCCGGGCTGCATTAGGAGTGCTGCCAGCAGAATGAGGGAGGTGATCTTTCCCTTCCTCTCACCAGATCAGCACTGGTGACACACATCTGGAGTGCTGTGTCCACTTCAGGGCTCCCCAATACAAGAAAGACATGGGCATACTGGAGGGAGTCCAGTGAAGGGGCACAGAGATGATGAAGTGACTGAACTACTTGACATACAGGTACTGGCTGAGAGAGCTGGGATTGTTTAGCTTGGAGAAGAGAAGGCTTAGGAGGATCTTATTGGTCCTTTACCTCATGGCACTAACTAAAGAAGATGAAGCCAGACTTCCTAGTTGTGCCCAGTGATGACCTACAAATTGAAAAACAGAAAATTCCATTTATACATAGGACATTTTTACTGTGAGTGTGGTCAAACATGGGCACAGGTTGCCCGAAGACATTGTGGAGTCTCTATCCTTTGAGGTATTCAAAACCTGACTGGACATGGTCCTGGGCAGCTTGCCCTGGTTGACCCTGCTTTGAGCAGGGGGTTGGACTATCTGATCTCCAAAGGTCCCTTTCAACCTCAACTGTTCTGTCATTCAGAGAGTACAGGCACCCAGCATTCAGGGATATAACTTGGCCTCTCTGACCATTTCTTACTCCAAGAGTGTGTTAGTAAGCTGAGCAAGAAAGGTGACAGGGAAATCCTACGAGCTAGGCTTTTCCCTGTAGCCACTTTCTATTGCTCTGTGCAGAATGTTCAAGCTGTGGATGTTTCCCTTCACCTTAAGCGCAGAGACGAGCCGCCCAGAGCACAGAACTAAAAGTTTTCCCCACCACCAAATGCACTTGAAGTACAACAGCAGATGATGTGGACAATATTATTTTCTTGAGTCAAAGCCTATTTATGCAGGCAAAAAGCTAACGTTGGCTTTCTGCGATTAACAAGGAGGAGACGCTCCTATAAATACACATGGCAAGTCATCATTACTCTTAGAATTTCTTTCCTGGAAGGGAAAAAAGCCTCTGTGAAGTAGTTTTATCAGAGAGCAAGATCAGAAGTCATTATTGCTTAATAGCTCTCTACTGGCATCCTGGCTGGCCCAGCTGCTGTGTCCTTGCTGGCCTGTCTGCTGCATGGTGTCCAGCAGCTTTCAGCAGCAGGAAGCGGGACACCACCACCACAAGTGAGGAAATGGATTGTGCTTTTCCAGGTGTTTTTCTAAGTGCTGACCAACTGTTCCTCACCCTCTTGCCTCTGAGACTTCTTTTAGGGCTCATACATGGAGAAATTAACCAGCAGTGCTACCTAGGTGAATGCCCACCAGAATACAGTAGCTATATGGGGAGGAGTTTTACAGCAACAGTGCCAGCCTGTGTCTCCCCAAAGGCAACCTTAAATCTAGTCACATCCTTTCCAGTCATCTAGAATCTGAAATTTCTATTGTAGATGACTCCTTGTGTGTAATGCTCAACATCCACCAGGCACTGCAGAGAGTCTGTGGAGAGAGGAAACCCCTGGAGCAGGGAAACTTTTGACACAGGAAAGAAACCATAGGCACCAACTACAGGGGCTACAAATCTTTCTGCTGAGACTTCAGCATCCCTGGAACATGTTGTGTCTTTGGCACAAACAGTCCAAGCAACTACCTAGCTGACCATTTGACCACAGCTCTGCACTTAAGGCCTGTGGCTTCTCTCTTGCCTCTCCCAGCTCCCTTAATGAAGAAGGGGAAAGGTGACTCTCCCTGCAGGGCAGTAGGCTGGAGCAGTAGCTCCTAAATACCATCTTGACCATGCAGTCCCTTGAGCCTTGTAGGGGGCTGAAGCCATCCTGATGTTTGTTCTTCCAGATGAGGAGGCTTGGGGGAGACCAAGGAAACTGGGAGACAAAACACAGACATTCTTTTCTAATACCCTGCGAACTTGCTCACTTTCAGTCTCTGAAAGAATGGGCTGCCCTTGTCCATGGAACAGTTCAAGCACTGCATTCTTGGCATCTCTTAATTTCTTAATCCATTTACTCGACCTTGAAAGCACCTTGCACTGGAAAAGACTGTCCTGATCCTCCATTCAGAACCAGACAGGATGAGCACTGTTATGGCTAGGAAGAGCTGACAGATCCAGTATGAAGCTATTCCCACAGTGCTGTCCTGGTTTGGCTTCCCCGTTCAGCAACAGCGGTGCCACCAGCTGGCAAGAGCTGAGATCCCATGTCACAAAGATCAGAAACAAAATACACTCCAGGAGGGAAGGGATGACAGCCAAGCAAACCTGCAGCAGCTGGGCTGGGAGTGGGAGACAGGCAGCAGATTAAGTGTTGAAAGGGATAATGTGCACTGCCACCAGGTTCATAGTGTACAGTAACAGCACAGTCGATAGCAGCCTAGACCTGCTGCAGGCTCCAGGCCAAGCAATGCAAAGGATCTTATCTTGGTTCTGCAGCCAGAAGTGATGATGGCCACACATGCCCATGCCAAGCACGGTCAGGGAGAAAGCACTGAGGGAACCTGAACCATTCAGCATAAGGAGTGAAGACCACGGCCATGAAACAGTTTAAAAATCCCTTCCCCCCAAAAAAAGAGATGAGCGACCCCACAGAAGGGAACAAACTGCCACATCTGCACAGTGAATGGAGAAGCAGGGGGACATACCAGACAAATGATAGGATGAAATAGGTGAATGCTGGAATTAGCTGCTGGGGGAGGATCTGGGCTCTTTATTGCTGAGACACACATCTAGGAGTACCTCAATGAGTACTGTCTTGGTACTTCCTGAGGTCCTTTTTCATCCTGGAAGTCAGCTGACAGGTCCCACACCATCTGAATGTTACCCTCATTTCCAGAGCCCCTTCTAACCCATCGTCTCCTGCATGTCTCCAGGGATAAGGATTTTTATTTTTTTTTCGTCTTTCAGCTCTCTAACAGTTTTGGCACAAAGCTCAGTAGGGTGATGCAAAGTATTCACATGCCTTTTTAGACTCTCCTCTTCCTCTTTTGGCAGCCAGAAGCATCAGTAATGCCTACTGCAGTACTGCAGGAAGGAGAGATGGTGCAGCTGGAGGCATGGTCTCTCACAGCTCGTATGCAGCTTGCATACAAAGCTGCAGCTTTCCATGACCATGGAAACTACCACCTCAGTGTGAGGCCGAGTGTGAAGATGGGAATGCAGGAGCTGATTCTAGGCACATGATTTTAAGCTCCAACATAAAGCTTAGATCTTTTAAGCACAGTTCTCCTCTTCAAAAACTAACCTTCCCCATTCTAGGCAGGGAAATAGGAGAGCTGGACAGAGGCCTCACTCTCCTGTGCAATGAAAATATGTGGAAGATCTAGTGCTACAGATGCAGTTTTGGTACATAAGGTCTTCCTGAAACCTTTAGTCCTGTACCTGTCTACCTATACATATCTGTACCCTGCAACATTTCTAAGTCTTTCCTTCTTAGAAAAATGAAATGGTTGAAAGGAAGCTCTTTCCTCAGGACAAATGAGGTACCAGAAGAGAAGAGGAAGGAAGTGCTCTGAAGGGTGTAACAGGCCCAGCTCTGCCATTACATATATTTCCTATGGAAGCAAGGAGTGTTACTACAGCTGTAAGGACGACAGGACTGATGTTTAAGCTATGAATAACAGGAATAAGCTGAGAAACTTGCTCTTGGGATATCCACTTACTGGTGAAGGAAAAACAACAGTTCACTTCATTTTCCACAAATCAGTCATGCCAACACAGGGGCTGGACTGTTACAGGGAGGAACCCAAGAAACTCTCAAACTGCTCTGTTACCTGCAGTGGGATGATTAGCAAATAAAGGAAACCACCAGGCAAGCCAACACACTATACAAATACATTTTATTTAGAGATACCCATAGTAAGATGCACAAATACTTTCCGTTCACCAGTTTTCAGATCACACAACTTCAAGTAGTGGAAAAAACAAACTGCAGTTAATTACAATTATCTATATAACAGGGCAGTAGTAAAAGATCCATTTGTCAGACTACAGCATGGTGAATGATACTCAGGTGAGAATGTACAGATCTAGGTATTTAAAAAGTGCATGGGTCATTGCCACATGCACTAACATGCTTCTTCAAAGAGCAACATCTTTCTGGCATGTGAACACAGTAACCCGGTTAATGCAAGATGGAAAATTAGGCTCTTAATTTGATCTGGAAATGCAACTATTAACAGTTTTCCTCCCAACAGCAAATTATTCGTGAATGACACATGGAAAGGAATCTGTAAAAGTCACTGTTACATTGTCCCTGTAGTCAAGTGACACACAGGTGACCTAAAATGATCAGTTCCAGCCTGCACCTTCAGAGCTCTTCTACCAGAGTCTTCTTCAGAAGAGTCCAGAGTGCGTGACTGCATTTAGCAAGCTGGCAGAAGAGCTGTAATCCGAGATCCAAGCTCTTGCACCACACCAAGTTCTTCCACAAGAGAAACCTCAATCCTCAAATTTCAGAAACCCCATGTTCCACCTGCAAGCATGTCAACTGGATCACGTATTGCTGGGTTTACTTTTAAATTCCCATCTAAATGGAGGGAAAGGTAGGAAGTCGTGCTGATCTGAGAGTAGCTGCATTGGTTTAAAGTTGTATTGAAAACATATGGAACCTGGACTCTTCTCTCCAGTGTCTTAAGCTAAGGAAGTTCAGCAGGTTCCACTGGTCAATGCAATCCCCATTTTGCTTTTAAGTAGGGGTAGTGCTGTATGGTGCTTGGTAAAGACCAGCAAGGACTGTTGCGTAGATGATTACACATAAGAACAAGAAACACGTCAAATCAGTCTTTGTTGAACTTATTCCATTGCAAACAGAGAGAGACAGAGACTGAGTTTTGCATTATAGTTGAGAGGCACATTTTGCATTGATGAACAGAAAACCCCCAGTTACATTGCAACTTTCTGTTGATTAGAACACAGACAAACCTCCTGGTAAAGCAATTTTTTAAAAAAGAAAACAAAAAATTTAGTTACTGTTCTTCTATTTAAAGTTCTGAAACTGTTGCCTCACCTATTCTACCCAGAAATACCTTTCCACTTGTGTGTATGCAGCTGCTTTTCCACCCTAAAACTTGTTTAAGAGATCCTCATTTCTGTGCACCTTGGAAGGAGACAAGTAAGTCCGAAGCCTCAAAGTGTGGGCCCCTGTACCACATTCAGGAGAGCTGAGAAAGTCAATACAATTTTGTACATACACAGTGAGCCCCAGAATAAACAAGGAGAAAAATACAAGCCACCAAATTGGAACAGCCAGCAGTACGGAATCATCTCCTTCACGGAGCAGGAATGAGTCTGGAGCAAAGCCATTCAGACTGAAGGGGATACCAGACCAGGGAGACATGGAGGGCTGAGTCAAGTGAACATGGAGACTGTGAGCAAGGCCACAATTCAGCAACCTGCTGCCTGAGTGACTGTAGAAGTCTCAAACTGTGGTAGGGCTTTAACAGGTGCTCCCAGACTTTGCAGAACTGGTATCTGAACTAGTGAACTCTGAGCAGGAACTTGCCTGAGTCCCAAGGGTAGAGGGTGGCAAGATGGGAGCAGGGCCAGGACGAGAGGTTGAGAATGGAGAGACAGAATTTTGAAGAAGAGTGACAGAGCCCATTAGAAGTTGCTTATCTAGACCTTTCTGTAATGGTCCCACTATCACACCTGCACTGAGAGAAGCCCAGAGCAGCCAACTGAAGCTGTATGTCCCAGCTGGTCTGTTACATCCCTGCACTGTCAGGGGAGCTCTGGGAGCAACTAATCTGCAGTTGCATAAGCATAAGGCATGACGGAGCAAACCCTCAAGGCTTCTCCATTGCTCAGACTCTCCACCACCAGCTCACCTCTGAGTGTAGCTGGCATTACTGCTGGCCAAAGCTCATTAGAACTTCTGCCTTTCGAGCATAGGGTTAGAGTTTAGCTTGTAGCCCTATTGTAACAGTTTTTCCATAATCCACCAAATATGCAAAAGACAGAAAAAAAAAAATCTGTGGAGAAAGCCTTCAAATGGGATCAAGTCAGCAGAAAGTCAGTGGTGCACCCTCCTGGCTCTGCCCTCAATGAAATTTTTAGTTATAATGCTGAGTAACATCCAAAGATGCCAGTTCTGTCTGACTCTACCAGCATGAATCAGTTAAAACACTCTGGGTGCACACACAGGGCACCTCTGATTCCTGACCTGCTGACATCCACCATACAATTCAGATGCAAAAGAAGCTCAGCTTCTACAGGCTGCACAGGAGTGGAGTCCTCACCTCTGAGGCAGCCAGCCAGCCACAGAAGCATACAGTAAAAGCACAGAGTGAGCTTTCTACAGTGGGTGCAGGTTTTCTTTTTATTATGACTTGCTATTTTTCAGATGAGGCAAGCAGCTTCGAACTCACTGTTAAAGGTGAACTAGGAAGAAATGGGAGAAGAGGAAGATGCCAAAGATTAGAAGACAAACCTGTCTGTTCTCTTCTGAGAAATGACTGTGATAAAAATGGGACGTTGCTGAATTTGAAGAAACTCTGAAGTTAGCAAGAAGTAAAAAGAGAACTCCCAATTGAGCCTGAAGTGGGGTACAGAGAGAACAGATACAGTCAGCATAGGAAATACACACACGTGGGCTCCTTGACCATCCATTAACACCAATACACTGGTGATAAGTGTGCTGATTCTAAACACAAAGGTAGCCTCATGGGTCACTGCAGTGCTGTACTTCTGTAAATTATGGATGTGCGTGCCCACTGAAGGCCACAGTGAGTGAGGAAGTGTTCCTGTTTACATGCTCTTATGATCAAATTAACCTTACAGCTGGAAAGGGACATCTTGCATCAATCACACGATCCTCTGCTATCTGTGTAGGAGATGGAAACTCAGCCCAAATTCCAGATGTCAGATTAAAAACAAAGATATCCTTTGCCAGTACAGAAAACAAAGCCAAATGTGTAATGTCTTTGTATTGGGGGTGATGGGGATAAAATATCACTTTTCAGAGAGGAGAAAGTTTACAAGGCAACAGAACACTGAGCCCCATGTGCAGACAGGCTCATTTCACGCACAATCTGCAATTTCCCACTGCTCCATTTGCAAGCTGCACCAATAATTCTGAACAGTTTAACCCTACAGTTAAAGATGTGCACTGTAATATCTGAAGAGAAGTGTTACTACTTTGCTTGACAGCTTCTGCAATAGCTCAGGATCCAGTGCTGTTTCTGACACAGCTTACGACAAAAACAGCAAGCTGAGAAAAAGGCTCTTTTAAATGGGTGGAATTGCAAGAGCTGTCAACAAACATCAGAACCTGGATTCAGGAGAAAAGCCAGCAAGTCCTGATGGGTTTTGTTTTTTCTTTTTTCCTTCAAGGGTTTGGATCTCATTAAGTATATTTGGAAAAAGACATTAAAAACAGATGACTGTAGGACATCTTAACCTCAAGCAGGAATTTTTAAAAATACCTTGTGTAGTTTGTGCATCATATACAAGTATATCACAGGCAATGGGAAAGATTCAGCATTTGTGCACACGTTCACATAGAAGCAAGCACTGATAGATGTCACAGGTAAGATTGATCCCAGACAAACCAGGGCATTGATTTGTGTCTACATCACATCCTAAAACACATGGAACAAGTCACAAGTAACAGTACAAACCTGTTGCAACTTCAACATGTACATCTTAGAAAAAGACAATGCATGTACCCAGCCCTAAGACAGTGACAAGTTCATGAGATAACTTTACAAAGATCAAGGTACCAGAAGAGGAAGGCACGTTAACCTCTGGTTGGTCCGTTTCGGTATTATTTGGATGAGTTATAGTGATTTATGCACCCTGAGACTGTGGGAGGCCTTGGAAAGGAAAGGAGACCAGGTGAATGGGCAAATAAAAAGTACAAGTTTAATGAGATTTTAAGATTCAGCACCTGAATTTTCCCCTTTAAATAGGGGTGTCTAGAAAAGCAGTTCCTAAGAAAACAATGTGTTGACACCTACATTTTTGTTCTGAGGTGAAAGAATCAACATCTAGGACTAGAGACATCACACTATGTTGCAAGGTTTTTACACACCCTCCCAGTTTCAGTCCAATGACCAGAACTTCTAAACAATGAAGTGTTTTACTTGGTGCTTTTTTGGAGACAGAAATAGGCAGCCCATGTTTTTCACAACTCTGGCACCCTCTTACAGATATGGCTGCACTTTCTTAGACCATACTGCTCCCAGCAGGATATTAGAAAATGGCACTCAATTTTTAACTGTGAAGATTCCTTTCTGTCAAGAGCATTCTTTTAATTAGCCAAGTACCACATGGTTTTGATAAAGAAACCCAGCAGAACAAGCAAGAAGATTAATCAAATCCCTGAAAATTAACATGGAGAAACAAGAATGACAGAGATATCTACTTGATCTCTCTGAACACGTTTCTGATTAAGCCTCTTCACAAGTGCCTCCTGAGCAATGAACAAGTATCCCATTTTCAAACTCCTCAGGAGTCCTAAGAGTAATAACAGACACTGTTGTGCCCCCTTGCCCATCCCCACCACACACCAAAGCGCCCACTTGCAGAGGCAAGGGAGAGCACACACAGGAGATCCCTTCAGACAAGACATGGCTGTGTCCTCCTTTCCATCCCCTTGTCTGCAACATCGACAAATTTAAAGTCTCTGAAGCACAGGCACCAGAAAGTAATCATTGAATTATTTGTTTGGAAGAGATCTTCAAGATCATCAAGTCCAACCATTAACCCAGCACTGCCAGGTCACCACTAAACCATGTCCTTCAGCACCTCATCTACACAGTTTTAAATCCCTCCAGGGATGGTGACTCCCCCACTGCCCTGGGCAGCCTGTGCCAGGGCTTTACAACCCTTTCGATAAAGAAGTTTTTCCTAATACCCAATTTAAACTTTCCCTGGTGCAACCTGAGGCCATTTCCTCTTGTTCTATCACTTGCTACGTGGGAGAACAGACTGGTCCTCCCCTCTCTACAATCTCCTTTCAGGTAGTTGTAGGGAGCAAGGTCTCCCCTGAGCCTCCTTTTCTCCAGGCTGAACACCCCCTGTTCCCTCAGCTGCTCCTTATAAGACCTGTGCTTTAGACCCTTCACCAGCTTTGTTGCGCTTCTTTGGACACACTCCAGCCCCTCAATGTCCTTCTCGCAGTGAGGGACCCAAAACTGAGCCCAGTACTCGATGTGTGGCCTCACCGCTGCTGAGTACAGGGTGACAATCCCTGCCCTAGTCCTGCTGGCCACACTATTGTTGATACAAGCCAGGATGCTGGTGGCTCTCTTGGCCACCTGGGCTCATGCTGGCTCATATTCATCTGTTGACCAGAATCCCCAGGTCCTTTTCCACCAGCCACTTTCCAGCCACTCTTCCCCAAGCCTGAAGCATTGCATGGGGTTGTTGTGACCCAAGTGCAGGACCTGGCACTTGGCCTTGTTGAACCTCATCCCACTGGTCTCAGCCCATTGACCCAGCCTGTCCAGGTCCCCCTGCAGAATCTCCCTACCTTCAAGCAGATCAACACACCCAACCCAGTGTCATCTGCAAACTTACTGAGGGTGCAGTAAGTTACTGAAGCCACTGCAACTCTCAGAAATGCATTTGAAGCTGAGGTCACACCACAGGCTCTGGCTGTGGGGTGGCTGGCAGTGCATATGGGGATTTTCACCTGGCTTTAAGCTAGAGAACATGTATTTGGCTACCACAGGAGTCCAGGGCTCAGCATGGGCTGGCCAGAGGATCAGCTCCACCTGCACCTCACATAGCTCTGCAAGACTGTCCCTAGGAACAAGCTGTTCAGTGATACCACCAATTGTGATAAAAGGTAATTGAGAACCTCTCATACACCTTGGAAAAGTGGGTTTATGGAAAACAAGGGTATCAACCACCACAAACAGATCTCACGAGCTCACACCTGGCTGCTGAAAGATGCTGCTGCTTTGCCCAGAGGCAGCAGCTGATGGCCCATCTGTCCTTGGTTTCTTGCAAACTAACAAAACAGGTGGCCTCCAAGAAGGGTCAAGGCAAGCCTGCTTTATTTCACATCTGAATCAGATGAGGGACATTAGTTTACAAGGTCAGCAAGTGCCTCTCAGCTGAGGGGCAGAAATTAAGACACCAAACCACCACTGAACATAGCTGGATCGTGACTTTAATCAGTTAACTCAGTGGCTGCAAGCTATATACAAAGCAAATGCTCAGGTGAAGGAAGAGTATGAAATTCCAGAGAATAACAACTGATATATAAGTATGTTAATTCCTAAGATACAAAAAGCTGCCAAAGACTTGAAATGGAGGCAGCAAATATATCCCCATAATGAAGTCCAGGAGTCCTCCTCAGCAAGGGAGTCATAAGTTACCCATAAGGTGAATGTAACCTTTCTGGACAGAAAGTCCAGTAAGATCACTGGGCACTCTTACAAGGAATCTTAAAAATGGATCTATGTGGAAAATCAACAACTGAGACTAGGAACAAACACCTGTTAACTATTCTTTGGTAATTTACTTACCTTGGACTAACAACAGCAGCTCTGATGAGTGAAAGGAACAAATGGACACACTTCTTTGCCACAACCCAGAAAGCACCTGAGGGGAGCACTAGCAATTCTCTGCAGTTGACTTGACTGTACAAGGGAGAAAGCTGCAGGAACTACCAGGAATAAGGTGTTTGGTTGCTTTGCTCAAGCCAACATCACAGAGTAGCTTCTGCTTCCTTAGGAGTGTCCATCACATAACACCCAACTGTTACCGAGGGGTTGCTACCCAGTAGTTACAAGCTGCCTATTACCAAACCCATAATTAAGTCACTAGTTTGATTACCCATGATTATGAGTACTGAAAATGTAATACCCAAAGATACCCAAATTAACATGGTAGTCTACTTGAAAAGAGCTGAGTGGTAAAATTAACTGCTTCCTACATGCACCTGCAGCACAAAAGATCCCACATGACCAAAAAGTCAACAGCAGCAAGAAAAGTCTGAAGGTTTGTTATAATTAAAGCTCTTTTCTCTCCTTCAAGTGCCCAACATGAGAGAAACCAGAGTCTGTTCCCCCACCAGGAACAGGCCATTACTGTCTAATCCCATCAGTCAAACATGTACAAGGTCAATGTCCAGTTCTACAGTCTGAGCCAGACTCCAAGGTCTACCCAGTTTAAAATGAAACAAACAGGGTGTCTCAAGCATGGTTTGACATTGTCAGCAAGCCCATTTCTGCTCGACAGAGTCACCTCTGCAAGTACAATATTGCTGCAGTAAAGACTGGGATGATTTGGGGTGCAGAAGGTAACCCTAGACAGACCATTCCAGAGGGTAGGAAAGAGCGAGGGAAGGAAATCATTAAGAAACCTTGGAAAACACAGTCTGAAAGTGTGCATGCCACTGGGCCTCAGCACAGCAGAGCGAGACATTGGAGCAGCTGCTGAGGCACAGTCACCAGGCTCAACTCCAACCATCACAAGTGGGCATCTACCACATGAACAACGAGGTGCACCCAACTCACCTACATGTGGAGCCTGGAGATTCCCTGATATACAGCAAATCCTGCACTTCTGTGAGAAACCCCTGCATTTCTCACCATGATCCTGGATTTCAATTCTGATACCTAACCCAATAGGGAAACAAAATCAAACCAAGTAAGAAAACCTGGCTTTTTCTCCTATCACTTATCTTGGGACAGTTGGCATAGCATTACCTTTCTCTGCCTCAACCTCTAGAAGTGACTGGACCAAAAGTGACATAAGATCAACCACAAAATATTCTGAAACTTAGTATCTGTATCACTATAAGCATTTAAAACCACTGAAACAGGCTAGAAATTAAGTTCTCTCTGGCCCAATTTCTTTGTGTGCTTGCAGCACTACCTAGTTTGTTTTCAGTTTTGGGGGGGGATTTTCATACAGCAACAAGAATGGTTCCCTCCCCACAAGAGGTTATCTTTGCAAGAAAGCACCCTGAAAGCACAACACACAGAAGGAAGTGAGACTTGAGGAATTTTACATTGCTGTCCAGATACTTCTGAGGATTTTTCCTGTGCAGGAAAAAAAGGGGGAAAAAGGGGCTCACACTACCAGGCTTTAGGACCACACACTGATATACTTGGGGACATGAGAGTCAGTAGAGATGGACACTTTCCAGAGGTGCATCTTCAGTAATGCAGAGACTTTGCTGAAAGATCAGCCTCTAGGTTTGGTGGCTGAGGCTCAGTCCATACAAATACCCGTTCTGCCCCTCACACAGACCTGGAACATGCTGCAATTAATAGATGGACATCAGCACTAGGATTTCCAGACCAGGAATTTTCCTTTGGCACTGGTGACACCAAGTGCCCAACTAGTAACTGTTGTTTCAGCAGAACCAGAGGACGCTCAAGGAGACCCAACAGTCTAGCTTCTTAAAAAAACCAACACAATAGCAGCACCTCAAACCAAGCCCTAATTAAAAAAACAACCTAAACAGAACATGTTCCCTGTGACAGATTGATCTTATGGAGTAGCTGGAGGAATGATCCTAGAAATACACATCCTGCCATACTTCACCAAAATTTGTTTTTCTCTGTATACTCCCACTTTCAAAAACCCCTAAAATAACCAAAGCAGTATGTTGCCATCACAGAACAACACAGGCACCATTACAACACCTTTAAAAAGCAATGAACAACTCTAAAATTTGAGATGTCCTTTGACACCCCACGGTATATAATTTGCCTCTTTTCAGAGAAAAGCCTGAATAGCCACACGCTGAGCCCTGAGCTGATTCAGCGTAAGCAACCAACCCACAAAGGAAGTAGAATTATGAAAAGCTGCTAGATCTGTTTGTGAAGCACCCATGTCAGTGCTCAGCGTGAGTAAATTATAGTTCTGGGACAGATGCACATCTGTGACAGCTCTTCTCTTGCCAGGATTTCCACCAGATGGGAGGAAACGGCATTCCTTGCAGGATTTCCATCGAGTCTCCACTACCAACTGGAAATTAAGCCCGAGGCTCACTGATGGTGTTACTGATGAAGATCCTGTGCACAAAGACATGAGGGACCACAAGGACAAAGGCAGACTAGCTTTAGCAGTCTGTCAGGAACTGAGTACGGGACTAGAATTACTCTGCAGGAGAACAGAGCATGTCCCAGCCTTGTCTTCTTCTCAGCTTCAACCAACTGCCCATTTGGTACCAAAGCAATGAGGTACAGGCACGCTCTGCTCTACTGGTGACAGAGGCAGGGGAAAGGCATTCATCCCAGCAGAGGACAGAGGTGTCAGTAACAAGCTGAGAGTTTGGTGCCTGCCAAAAGGCTAAGACGAGCACCATGGGGTCCTGCATTTTAGCTGAGTATTGGGTAAATCCATCACCCTGGAATGCACACGGTTTCACAGCTGGATGCCCTGAAGGGCAACAGACCTATTCCCACTCAGCCCCACATGAAGTTCAAGGGTTTTTGAATACAGAAGGCAGCAGTGGATTTAGGGAAAGACTGAGCCCCTCCTATGGCAAGCAGGATGTCAGCAGATGCTAGTGCAACATGAGCTAACAGCAAGTTATGTTGCCACATGGAAAGCTTCTAGACTGTGTTAATTAAGTCCAAGATGCACTCTTTAACCTTGGAGAAAGAAAACATTTTATTTATTCCATTGGCTTATTAGAGGAAATGGCCAACCAGAAATATTCAAAAAGGAAGTTTCCACAACTTGGGACAAAAAAGGTCCTGGATTTTAGGCAGTTTATGAAGAACCCATGAGCTACTGCAGCAGCGTACTCAGGAGCCTTGGCTCATCATTTAGTTCATTTCTAATGACAAGAACACTCATGTCCCTAGCCCCCATTTTCTTTCAGCAACTCTGCAGGCCCTCAATGTAATGTCACCCTGCCATATCCACACTGCAGAACAGCCTATGCAAACTCTAGTTGTGCAAGCTGATACCTGGGACAGGTAGAGAAGGTACAGAATTTTACTCCTGGCACTGCTGGAAACGATAAATCAAGTACAAATTCACTTTTGAAAACTTCTGCAGTTTGGGTTTGATGGGGAATACCCCTGGGGAATCCACCCCTGGGCTCTAGTTTGTTAAAATTACTGTAATCCTCTATGTATAAACAGTGTCATTAGACTTGTACTTTTAAAAAATAAGATCAACCCAGGCCAGGGCCAGGCTCTGCAGATAAAGTAGTAGCTTATCTCTTATAAATATTTTTAATATTTTTTACTTACAAGTAGTCCTCACTCCAGGTAATGTAACTGATGCAAAGTACCTGCACACACGAAGCCCCTGGACTTTCACAGAAAGCCCAGGAGCAACCACTCTATAAGGAAGGAATCCTACCTCACAGCAAAGTAGGGGAGGGGGCACATGGCCAAGACAGCCTAAATCTGGGGGAAGAGTCATTTGGAGTAAATAAAACAAAAGGGATTTCAAAAACCCTTCATATAAAGGATCGAGGAGGTTAAAGCAAAAAACTGGTTCAAAAAGATGTACAAAACTTTTGGAGACCAACAGAAAACTCTGCCAAAAAGATAAATTGCATTTAAATCAGAAATCAATGGCATCACACAATTTTGTTGTTAAAAAAAGGAAAAGAAAAGTGGAAATCTGTGTAAAGATCAGCATTTATAAAGAGTTATTAGCTCCAGAGACCAGCGTAATTCCCATGAAGTCCTGATGGAAGAGGGCCTCCTGCCACAAACAGTTTCGTTCCAGACGAGTCGTAGCAGTGGGTGTAAACAGCATTTGGGAAGAAATTTATGTCAGAAAAGTAATTCCTCCAGGTTTCATCATGATTCTGTTAAAGGAAAGTTTAGATGGTTATTGTTGCCAAACAAACCTAAAACCTTGTTTCACAAAAGCAGAAGAACTTCAAGAGTCTAAGAAGGGATCTTTTCTGTAAATACTCCCTGAAGCTTCAGAGAGATCAACCTGAAGATAAGAGAGTTGTCCTGAAGCTTTTTGTAAGGATATTTGGGGTCAACCATTGGAGGGGGAGGTGAAGGCCAGGGAAGATATCAAGTTTCATTAGTTTTTAAAGTTACATCACAATGATACAAAAGATAATGAAAAGAAGTTAGACAAAGCCATTAACTACTTTCTGATAACATACAGGAAATTGAACTCAAGTGACTGCCTCAGCATTACCTCAGGAAGCCAGTTTCTGAAACTGCACACAATTCAACCTCTCTTACTTTGAGTACCACATTAGAGTACCATGGTTTTAAAGGAAGACATTGTATTTTGTGCTTTGAGGTTCTGAAAACTAGAAGTTAGATTACATTCAAAAATATATAAAGGATCTGCCCTAGTGAGGCCTCAACTGGAGTACTGTGTCCAGTTCTGGGCTCTCCAGTTCAAGGGAGTCAGGAAACTACTGGAGAGTCCAACAGAGGGCTACAAAGATGATGGAGGGCCTGGGACATCTCTCTTACAAGGAAAGGCTGAGAGACCTGGGGCTGTTTAGCCTGAAGGAGGGATCACTGAGAGGAGATCTTATCAATACTTTTAAGTATCTAAAGGGATCAAGAGGATGTGGCCAGTCTCTTTTCAGTGTTGCCCAGTGACAGGGCAAGGAGCAATGGACACAAACTACAACGCAGGAAGTTCCATCTGAACGTAAGGAAAATCTTCTTTACTGTGAGGGTGATGAAACCCTGGGACAGGCTGCCCAGAGGCTGTTGAATCTCCTTCTCTGGAGATATTAAAAACATGTCTGGACACATTCCTGTGCAACCTGCTCTGGGTGAACCTGCTTTGGCAGGGGCGTTGGACTAGATGATCTCTAGAGGTCCGGTCCAACCCCTACCAGTCTGTGATTCTGTGTAAAAAAAACCAATCTAGTTCATTTATGAATCAGTGCATACGGACAGTGGTCAAGCAACCAACCTTCCATATCCTTTCATAAAGCTTTGGTAGAAAGCAATTCTGCAGCACCTCTTGCTTTCCATTATTGCAGTTCTTGGTAGTGTGACCATTGTTTTGCTGGGACTTATTTCATACAATATCTCCCATCACTAAAAAAGGAACTGATTCTCAAGTCCTACAGCACTCACAGGTAAAGGGTCTCCCACAGCCACTAGCTACTCACCAGCCAGCCTTTCCCAGTAGTCAACTTCAAAATTTCACTTCCTCCCAGTTTCTGCTTCTGTCCATAGCAGGCACGGGGGGGCTTTTCCTCCAGGAACCTCTGGGCTCTGATATCATAAAACAACAAGGAACCTTGCCCCGTTCCCACCGTGATGATGTGTTCATAGAAGCTCACCGATCGAATACCTGTCAAACAGAGAAGGGACATGTAATGCAGTAAGGATGATGGATGCTTTGGCTCTGCAACACTGCTGCTTGATGTCTAACATTTTCTTTAACAGCAGCCACATACTAGTGTTCTCCACAAGTTTTCCCACTGCTATGGAGCAGTGCAGACAAATCTCATGGATACTATTGAAACAGCAGCTTCAATTACAGATATTCTTTCCCTTCTCCTCCAAAGCCATCAGCTATACTGATGGTGCAAAGCAAAAAGCTTCATTCTCAGCAGGCCCCAGCTCTCTCGTATACACAAAGATCACAAGCTATTTAGGATCAAGAGCAGCTTTTTTGTCTGCCACAAGGCTCTAAGTGAACACATGAGGGAGTACATGGCAGCAGACAGAGGAAGGAATGTCACACTGGTTTCCTCCATGAGCTCACACCCTATCTAGCTACCTGCCAAGCTGTGATAAGAGACCATGTGAGAAAAATTACTGTCCCAGCTGCCACCAAGTCTATTTTACTGATCAACAGGCTAGCTGTAGGCAAGTATAGCCACAATAATCACTAGTTACTTTGCTGCTGAGATAGATCAGGCTTGTCAATAATTTTGAAGCAACCTCCACTTAAGTATTCTTGCACAAGCACACGATATTCTTTGTAGCTGGCACTTCTAGCACTTCATGCAGCAACCAAGACAGAGTAGGAATCCTACAACCTAAGCAACATCATGTTCCACCAGTAGATGGGAAGCTACAGCACGTTTCCAGTCCAAACAAAACATTATAGTACAATTCAGTTATGCCATTAGGTTGAGTAAGAGAACTTTGTTTTCATAAAATCTAAATCTGAAGCCCCAGCTAAGCAAGAACCTTTCAAAAGTCATTATGGTGAGATTCTGTATGTAGGAATTTGCAAAGTGACCTACCACCTCATCTCTATTTATTATGCAATAGGTTTGTTCTGTGTAAGCACAAGTCTCCTGTGCAGATTAAACCCTATTGCATCTGTGCCTTTCCTTCCTGCACAACATGCCACCAGCTTATAAACCCTGGGGCTTTTTAAGCCCTCGTTAAAGTACCACTGAACTACAGCCTAAATAAACATTCAAATAAGAGGGGAAAAGAGCGAGTTGTACCAGCTACATCCACATGCCAACTGCTGCCACCGTACCAAGTGGCAGTGAATGTCAGAGCTTGTAACAGACTGGAAAGGACCCAGCAGCACACGTGGCAGCTGACATCCGAGAGGTGTGGATGCAGCCAGGGAGCTTCCCTCTGCACACAGTCCTAGCACTGTAAACATCCTCATCCTTCTGCCCCCACAACCCAGTGTTACATCTAGAGCCAACAGCACCTCTGACATGCAAATAGAACAGGCAAGGCCACATTGTTGTGCTCCAGGTGTGAGATGAAGTCTAGGCTGCAGGCTTAGGAGGTAGGAAACCACTGCGCAAGTCTCACACCTGCTGAATTACATTTACCAGTTTTACGCAGGGATCTCCACCTTACTTCAGAGAAGTACAATATAACTGAGCAAGCTGGAGACATCTCTCTCTCAACTCCCCACTCCCCCCCATCACAAGGGACTGGCTCTGGCAAATAAATGCAGAAAGCTTTAGGCCCTCTGCAATCAGTGAGAGCAATCTCTGGGATAAGAGGAGAAAGGCACAAGATGGGACATCCTCTTATTTTTCCCTCCAGAAGTGCTCTTGACAAGCAACCCAGCAGAAGACTTACTTAACAGAAACAGAAAATGGAGTATGAAAGCAGATGGCATATACTTTTCAATGCAATTTATTAAAAAAATCTGTAAAATTGCAAGACGACTGCAGATCTTTCTCTAATCAAAAATAACTGTGATATACCCAGTACAAAGAGGATATTTAAAACAGACTTTCAAGAACAGCACTTGAAATGGGCTCCAAAGGGGCTGAAGTACTTCAGATTAATAATTCTCATCAAACTAAAAGCACAACCTCTACCTAGAGCTGATCACAGTAACTCTCTGACAGAGTCAGCACTCTACCACCTGTGGACCTGGACTATGGGGGTCAGCAAATCTGAGTCTCACTCCTGAGAGGCAGGGAGGGTCTACAAATCCCATAAGGAAATGAAGATGCAGTAGCATGTCCTACACCAGGAGCAGACACCGAGTCTGTGCCATGCAAGCTCTGTCCACTACGTTAACGTTGCTGCCTCCAGGATACAGAGTCAAGGACACACAACATTGCACTGCATGTCAGCCAAGCTGGAAGCACTTGCTTTCACAGACAGAACTAGAGTCCATGGCTTGCACTTCCCTGTACAGCTCTTAAGAAAATAGCACTTATGAGACACTAAAAAGCTACCTTCTTGTGTGGAGCAGACAGGGTTACACAGAAAAAAAAACAGCCCCAGTTCCAGCTTTACTAAGCAACAAGCTTTCTCTGACCTGCTTTTGTATTCCACACTAGTGATCTGAAGTTAATGTGGACTTAGTGTTCAGTAGGTGCATTTGGAAGCTGAAAGCATATTCAGGTAATACTTCACAGCACTTAAAAAGTCAGCCCAGGTTTTAGACTGCAAATCAATAAAGAGCCCACTTCCTAGAGGTGCTGCATCACTCCAAGTCCCTGTGAGATCAACAGAAAGTTGAAACACTTGATATCTTGGGAATTAATATTACTTCAGTGCCTCCACCACACACCAAAAA